>CAJNOL010001345.1:15766-68084 GCA_905250125.1 Rotaria sordida | reverse complement strand
TCATTTGACTTTGAAACAATATGAATGACGATGTTTTTTGTCTCCAGATGTATCCTGATGATAATGAGCTCGTATATCGACGCGGACATCTTATATGTGGTGGAATCATAGTCATCAGCTTGATTATTACTTTTATTTTGCGCATCTGCTTACAGCTAGAAAATGATCGACGAATTTATTTATCACCAGACAAGTATAAACAAGAAGCAGCTATCATAGAACCCTGTGATTGGGTGAGTTCATATCTGATTTTCTTAATTTTGAATGTTGTTTTCTCGCTGTCTTTAGCATCCAGACATACGCTACGTGTTGTAGCACGAAAGAATTTCAAGACAGCGTCTTATTTCAAATACTTTATTTATTTATTTTTTACCATAGATACCTTGAAACGAAAATAAAAAACAATAATCTTTTAAAGATTGATCTTTTTAGTTAATCTTTTAAAGGCGACTGTTACTGAAAAGAAAGAGCAATTTATTGTTCCCTTTTATAAAATAGAGAGTCTTAATAAAAAAAATTACTTTGTTCTCATTTGTATGTTTCTCTGCTAGATGGAAAATTACAATTATAAAAAAAGCGAAATATGAGATGTGAGATAATATTGGTAATGATTAGTGTTTTTGATTGTGTGAACATTACGACAATTCTATGATGAATAATGAACACAAGCTTGACGTGCCAGGTAGGGGTGTTGGTACTGTTATATAATCGAATATCCACATCCACACCCACACCTTCATCTACACCCACATCCGCACCCGCATCCAAATATGAAAACTATCCTAAAAAGCACTGATTTTTGGGTGTGGATGTAGGGTGTTGGTGTGGTGTGGGTGTGGGTGAATTGCGGATACATGAATCGTAGCCACAATAACCACATCCACACTCACACCCACCCTCAGAAATTCTTGTTTTCAAAATTAGAAAAAAATCAGAATTTTTTTTTCGAAATCGTAAACTAATCAGAAAGAGTAACTTTTTGCAAACCAAGGTCTATCATGTTGACATACTTGTACAAAAGGCTTCACTTTTTTTGTTTATCGACTCATACTTTGTTTCCAAAAGTATTTCATAGTGAAGAGAGACAACACAACCATTATATAGCTTAGAGTAAAAGAACATGTACTGTAAGGTAAGGAGATTGATCATAGTTGGATCAAATGAATGCTCTCACTGTCAAACCAACTAATTAAAAATATGAGCTGCCAATAGCGTATACACACACCGAGATGTTCGAGTTTCAAGAAGTTTACAGTTTGTTATGTGTCCACACTACAAAATTTCATAACACTTAGTTTTTTTCTCGTCATGGTTGAATGGAGCAGGACCGTTTACATAAGAAAAAACAATATCACGCATATTAAACGGCAAATTATACGAAGTCTAAGACAACATTTTTTTAATTATAAGGGTAATAAACAAAAGATTTTAATTGCTATCGAATTGCTTTTGAATATGTGTGATATTACTACTTCCTATGTGTAAATAGTCGTGTTCCGTCCAACCATAACGAAAAACGAGAACTGAAGGTTGATGAATTTTCGTAGTGTAGGCACATGGCAAACTGTAAATATCTTAAAATCAAAACATTTCGGTCTGCGTACGCTATGAGCAGCCCATGTTTTAAACTAGGTGGTGTATGAGTGTGAGCAGTCATTTGATTCAACCATGAGCAATCTTCTTAATTTGCCGTTGCATGGCCTTCAATTATTAGTTAATACAAAAGAAAGCTAGCAAAAGACATGTAGTGTTGGATTCTTTTACAAAGCCCAAAACTCTATTTACGAAAAATATGCGCAAACAAATCATATATACAAACAATGTAGATCAAAAAATCTTACGAAAAATAATAAAGGTTATCGAACATAAATTCCATATAATTTTTCAATTTTTTCTTTGTTCAAAATTCCTTCAATAAATGTTTTTCAGCTAAAATATGTCTCGAAATTGTTCAACAAAAATTATTCGCATTCATTTTTAAGTTCAGCAACGTAAAAATTTACTAATATATTAAAGCACTCGTCAGTGGTTGCAGAACTCAGAAACTACATAAGATTAAGAAAGGAATATAGGTAGCGGAATACGGATCTATAATACTAATGGGCTATACTCGTAATTAATTTCGCTAGTAGAGTCACCATCTAAAAACATTTTTAGGGTATAGATGTGGGTGCGGGTGCGGATATAGCTGTTATTGAATAGAACTTCAATAACCACACCAACACCACACTCCTACACCCACCCCTGTTTTCAACTTGGTCAATTTATTTCTAGTGTAATTCTAATTTCGTTCAGACAAATTTAGAATTTAACCAGATTCCAATTTTGACCGTAACATTTATATAATATACACTGAAAAAAAAAAGAAATGTGTTGTAGTCTATCTAATAATAATGATATCGTTCCGGTTAGTTCCAATCTTCCTTTAATTACTAATTGCTCACATTTAAAAGTAAAAAAACATTATTTACTTCATTCAATGAATATATCTTCGAGAAAGAATCACATCTATTGAGAAATAAGAAATTCTTAATTTTTTTTTAGTCCTTTTTATTTGATATATTATAATGATAATGATTTAATGGTATTCATAATATTACTATTAAATAATTATTATCTATTTGAAAACATATCAATTTTCTGTTATATTTTCATATATATCAAAAGAAAAACTCATTTTAAACTTATTTTAGATCGAAAAGCTATATATTCAGTTAATAATATATTTAAAATTCTATTTAATTTCTCATGTATTATATCATTCAATACGTCGCATAAAGTTAATAATTGAACATTCGTAAAACGATCATTTAATGATTTACGTATTTTTTTTCTTATTGTTAATGATTGATAAACAAGTGCTTAAGAAAATAAAAATAAATTCATCAAATTGAATCTATTCTATCATTTTCGTGTTGTATGGAATTGAGAATAATGTATCTTGGAAAAATGTGACACTATCAACAATTTAATGTTAGGTGAATATTTGTTGGTGTATTTCTCATATGATTGATTAATTGATGCGATATAGATAATAACATGATTAATATAGAGATTTATTGAATTACTTTTCATCATTTCTTCTCTATTTCGGAAAATTTTTACGAGAAAAAATAAGTGAAAAACTCAAAAGAAAGGAGAAAATATTTGCTTTCGTTCTCTTGTCAGTTTTTAAAACATATAACTTCCATCGAAAGTTATTAGGATTTGTTCGATTGACATATTTTTCACATTGAAAAAAAAACGAGGGAAAAAGAAAATTTGTCCCATTTTTTCTTCGAATTATAAACTGAGTAAAATGATGAATTTATTGAACAAAATAAAGATAATAAATTAATAATTAGAACAAAACCCTAGAGAATGTACTGAGTTAAGGGTACCCGAAAAGTACCCTGTTACCAGTATGTCACAGGAACTTTTGGGTACCAAAGTACTTGGAAGTACTTTCAGGTATCTAAGTGGCACTTTAACAAGTACCCTGCTACAAAATGTGTAGTAACTGGGTACTTGAAGGTACTGATCAGATACTCAATTGGGTACTATTGTATAGTATTTCTAGGTACCCTGTTACAAAAATTTCAGTATGTTCAGGATCGAACCCGACCTTTAGCTTTTTTTTAATTTGGGTGTCTCTCAAAGCAATTTACTACAATTTTTTTTCGATTTTATTCAATTTAATGTTTTGAATTCCGAAAACTCAGCAGGTACAATGCCGGGATCTGGCCCGACTTGAGTTGGCCAGGTATCCATCAGATCACTTCGGAATAGTCCGCTCTTAATCTACGATCAAGATCGGCATGTTCTCGACTAAGAAATAGTCAAGAAATGATCTAGAAAAAATTAGTATGAAAATAGATTAATTTCTTATGTCTTACCCAGTTGTTTATATGGAGCCGTGAGTGAAGAAGAAAACGGTGAATGAATAGTCGCCATACAGAACGCGACAAGGGTGTGGGTGTGAGTGTGTGGGTGGGTGGGTGTGGGTGTAGTAAGAGAGAATAGTAACACCCACACCCACACCCCACACCCACACCCCACACTCACACACCCACAGCCACAGCCACAGCCACACCCTTCCATGACGAAAGTGAAGTGTGTGAATGGGTGTGGCTATGAATGTGGCTTTGGCTGTGGGATGTAGATGTGGATGTGATTTAGGATACGATAAAACCACACCCACTCCATCAAAATCCACAATCAAGGGGAAAAAAGCAGATTTTAAGAGATTTCACTTTCATGAAATCTGTGTACACTCATATGAGCGTTTCTTCTGTACTTCCAATATGCGAGTTACCCATAAGAGTTAACCTGTTTTCGCATGCGTTCATTAGAGTTGTCCAGTTCAAGCTCGGAAGTTCTTATATCAGCATGATTTCTGCATCTCAAGCATCGATCAATCAGGTTCGAGTAAGCTGTTTCTTAGCTATTGCAAGGGCAAAATATATCGATGTTCGGGTCAAATGAAAGAGGGGCTCGGCTAACTCTAAGATTGACCTGAACAATCCTATATTTTATCCTACCCATAGAGAAAAAATTTCTGCTGAAATCTAATTAGTCAATAGAAAAAAGCTATCAGCCAACAAGATTTCAGCAAGGTTTTTCCTCCATTATTAGGACAAAACATAGAGTTACTCGAGCCAGTCCCTAGGGTTAACCGGATTCCTCTTTCATTTGGCCCGAACATGAGTAGGTTTTGTCTTTACAATAGCTAAGAAACAGCTTTCTCGAGTCTGATTCAAATGATTTTAAAAGATTTTAGAGATTTTGGATGCCAAAATCTGCTTTTTTTTCTCCTTGTCCAACCCAACGTACACACCCACACTCCGCGGATTATTGTAATTGTGTGAGCTTCTAAAAGAAGAAATCTCTCTTTTAATCTTCCTTGTTTCATATATATGTTGATACTAAGAATGACAGAAGAACTCTTTGAGACTCTTAATTTGTAAGTATAGAAAAGATATGTGATCTTTATGCAAAAAATTTATCATTTTATGTTATTCTAGGGTCTCTACTTTATCAAACCTTGAAGAGTTCTGAATTGTCACGAGTTGATGGTAGTCAATAGAAGAGAGAAGATGAGCTAAAAGGTTCAACTTCTGAATTGCACTTGCTATTTAAAGGTAACTTCTCATGTTTGATGCAAGTGAAACATCATATGAAAAGTACGAACCAAGAAAATTTAATTTCTTTGATTTGTTTGATTTTTTAGTCAACAATGGCACCAATTGACTCATTTGGAAATTTTCGATCAAATAGAGAACTTTTTTCAAGATTAAATTCATATTGAATTTGTGATAAAACCGATTTTGATACTTATCGTTTAAAAAGAAAGCTTTCTTATTTGTTAATTTCTCAATTAGATCATCCATTGAGATTTAATCAATGAAATAGATGATCTCATTCACATCGTTTAAGTAAGATTTATTTGAACGACATAAGACAATTTAACAATCTGTCTAATTGTAGATTTAAATCATGAAAATCTTTTGATTGATTAAATCGATAATCTGATAGATATGACAGTTTACATGGTCTTATATAATGATCATATATTTTCCTGCTCGATACAAAGAAATGGATTGGCTTATGTAAACAAAAATGCTCTCATGTCGCCCTCGAGGATGATGTTTCTATACGGTCTCAGCTTTGCTTGGTATTTCTCTGCATATGATCGTAATACAATGATATATCATCTACCACAATTATTTATACGCGAGTCTATTCAGAGCCCATTCCCTTCTTTCTGTGAATATATGACAATCACTATTTCATTTCTGTCATATCAAATTGAGCAAATAAAATACATGTAAATTGTTTCAAAATACAAAAATAGTGATGACAATCATTAGTTTTTACAGGCTAAGCTGTATTATTCAAAAAAAACCGACAGTACCATCAAAAGACGAATTAGCATAGACTACATGGAGAGATGAGAAAAGCCGATGTAATAATGCAACTCATCGATTTCTGTAACGGAATAAACAAATGAGATGTGGAAATTTTATCAAGTATTTTTGTGAGAACAACTTTGAAAAATAGAATTTGTCAGGTAGTCTCTGAAATCTTTTTTAAAACTTGAAAAAGATAGAAAAAGAATACTGAAAATGATCTTTAGGTTTATTTAAATCTCTAATGGATTTGGTCTTTCAGATAATAACATTTTATTTTTTATTTATCAACAATAAAAATACTAAAGCGAATTTTCTACTTTATCTTTCCATTATCTTCAGAAAGAAAAACCTTGTCCTTTTACTCATCTTACAATATTACAATTATGTTTCACTTATCTATATAACTTCAATGGATTGTTTATATCAAGCAAATTATAGAAAAAAAACGACTATTTCTGATAACGTATCTATCTCGTAAATTCAAATTACTAATATGCTGCTCTGTCACGATGAATCATTATATTGAAAATCGTGTATGTTTAACATATGTAGTTACTTTTTTGTTAATGAATAGGATTGTAAACGTACGCTGAATCTGTTACTTTAATAAGATAAATTTATTTTCGAAGAATTTAAAATAATAAAAACAAGCTGGAATATTTTTTCGATTTGTGATTTTGTTTATTTACTTTAATTATATTTAATAATTATTCCGTCATTTTGTATGAATAAATCATAAGTTGAAATACCTAAGCATTCAAGTGATATTAATCGTCTATGATTTGATGTCGCCAATAGGGTTAATAATCACACATAAATATATATATAGAAACAGAATCACCGATCATTATCCTTTTACACAAAAAACACTACGCATACACATACAAATGCACATCAGAAAAAGAAGACAAAACGAGAATTTAGAGATAAAAAAAACAAGTGACAATAATGTTTAAACACTTGATACTGGTTCATATTTTGTGTTTGGTGATATATCTGTGACTACCGGTTCTTTTGTTGTTGTAATCGTGTTAGCTATTGTTGATCGTTTAGTTTTCTTAAATTTTTTTCCAAAAATCAAAGCGAGAAGAGCAAGAATAATACCAATGATACACAGAGCAATTAAAGTAACATGTGATACCTTGTTCCAATACCACGACCCTTAAGTTATTAATATAAACACATAAATAAAAGTAGTTATTTTCATTTTTTTTCTTTCTATAAAATAGAAGTCTTCAGATGATAATATCTCTGTTTTAGATTGAAAACTATCAAATCAAATACACAGATTGACAAATACAGTGTCAAGATAAGGGGACATTCTTGAGAAAAACAAAGACGAAAACGAATAGAATGCACATCGAGTTTTATTTAACTGATGTATGTATATTATGCTGCAACTGAACAATAAAAACAATACGAATAAAACAGACACTTATTATCAATCGTTCAAAATAACATGTCTTTAGTTAGGATGTACTTGCACTACATTGTAAAATAGAAATCAATTCTCATTTACTTTATGTTACTTTTTCAAATAATATTATTCTTTCAGAAGAATGAAAAGCAGAATGCAGAAAAACACTGAATAGAAATAAGAAATAATTAATTGGATTTTAAATTAGAATACTAGATGAGTTAACTTTTTTTTCAATCTGCCTCGATATGCACATTAGTCAGAATTTCATATCGATGCAGCTTCAGAAACAATGTTAGCTTTGAAAAAAAGAACAGTATTTTCGGTAATGATGAATAAAGAATTAGAAAATATTGTATTCGTCAAATATTGTTTAATGTTAAATGGAATACTATATGAACAAGAAACAATGTTTACGACATGTTAAATAATAGAAACTTCAGCAATAATGCGAAAATTTCTAACTAAAATTATAGATTCATTTCCAGTATCACCAAGATAGAGTTCGAGCAGACATTCTAACTTTAACTCAAAATGTCACTGACAATTTTTTTTCGTAATCGACGGTTGGCGCGAACACGTCGAATTACAAGTCATATTATTCAAATAATGAATTGATCTTAAGTGAAAAATTTTAGACAAGAAATTGTTTTAGAAAGATTATTTTCAATAAATAAATAAAAAAGAATACATAATTCTTGAATGAATAATTCTCTTGCTCATTTTGTTAGCTTCGTTTTGTGTTCGTTCTATTTGTTTTCTTTCACAATATAAGGGTGTGAGTATGGGTGAACTTAAGAACCATACCCACACCCATCCATCTGATTTGTTGTCGATTTTTTTTAGATGATTCGACGTTCGAATTAGTGGAAATATGTCGATAGAGTAAATTTTCGATACGAAAAAAGTTTTACAAGTCGGATATAATGGAAAGATGAATCGATGTAAAGTATTCCGATTGTCGAAATCGGTGCTCTTATTTCTCTTCGAGCAATGATTCTTACAACCTCCGTTGAGTTTCGCGACACTTTAATGAATTTCAACGAGTTCTTTGCAATCCAATTCCGATACAGTATTCATCGGATGATTTTTTCAGTGAGTTCCAGAAAGACCCTAATAGAATTTCGCTAGAACTTTACCGTAAAAGTCCATGACGGAAATTCAACCACAAAGAACTTGTCAGAATTTAACGCAACTAATCAGTCTCGATTGATGACAAAAATGTTGGAATACAGCATGATTTTCTATTTTTTGTGATAAAACTGTATCATTTCTCATTCACATTTTTCTCTCTTATGCACAACTAATAAAGATGCAAGCTTGAATTAATTTGTCTAAAAATTTGAACATTGTTAATGTTTTTTTTTTCATCTTCGAATTTTCGATTGAATATCATTTTTTTGTCGTTCATTTTTCATGTCGACAAAATACTTTGGACTTTTTTCATCTTTCCGTTTGGTAGAGAATGGTAGATACTCTTTCTCTCAAATCTTTAATCTGAAGTCCATTTCATCTTTATTAGGGGTTTGCCCACATACGCAAAAACATTGCATATTACTTGATTCTCTACAAGTTATAGGACATATTATAGTGGTATTTTCTCTTCTATGTTCTAGCACTATGTATAAATTTATTCCTTTCTCTTGTGTGTCATACATATGTACGTAGTTTTCTTCCTGTTTATTCACGGTGCTTTGTTCTTTTTCTCATATACTTTATGGTTAATATTATTGAATAAAACTAAACTCACGTTTATTAAAATAACAAAACTTATAACCTTGAAAAAAATACGTTGAACGTCAAAAAGAAGTTTACAGTGTAATAAATAAGAAGACATTTTGTAATAAAGGCATAGCATAGGAACTCTTGCTGAGCATGAAAAGCTTGTTATCACAACCTTCTACAGATTCAGATGTGGAATCTACAGAAAAATTTTAGTTTCATTAAACTAATACAAAATATGTAAAGTGAAAAATCTGTCCTAGACTATAGTTTTTTCTAAGGCCATCGATTGCTACAGTAAGAATCTCTTATTTATTTCTACATTCCGCATAGAAATTTTTTCTTTTGTGGAGAGAGGGAATAACTATATGTGAGCTTCACAAAACTTCTGCCGCGGAGCTTATAGTTCTAATTAAATACGAGAAGAAAACATCGATTGCTGATATCTCTATCGTCAAGATATAAATATTCGAAAATTTATTGATTTTGAAAATATATCGAGCAAACATTTTACCAAAATTATCGGTACCATCACGAGTTTTCCATGGTCCAGGTGTGGAGTCTTGTTCGGAGCTTTGGAAAGCTTGATTTATTACATTCGACATTGTAAGTAATAGAAAAAATCTACAATATGAGATTTGTAAGTAATATTATGATAGATATGTGTTCGAAAGATAATGCTTGATGTAAGTCAGTATATAACTAAAGTAACAAAAAAGTATGAGAAGCAAATGATAAATGAATCGATTCAGCTCGAAGATTATTGATAATTTTCAGCAGTGGCAGAACTCTCACAAACAGAATTTAAAAATTCTACTCTATATATGGGTATACATAAAAGCTTTGTATTTATATTTAAGCAAAATTTTGTTAATATTAATATATATACTCTGCCTGCCAGATCAGAATTCTGTTTTTTCAGGAGAATTGAACCAGAATTCTAAGTCACTAACAGAATTTAGTACAAACCTACACACTTGCTCTTGCTAAGATATAACTCTTTTCTGCTGTTGGCTAGCACGCAAAAAGATAACGGATAGACCAGATTAAATTGCCGCTTTTTATATTTTATCTTTTCATTATCTAGTACATTTTATTAAAAAACAAAATATCCCACAAGATGTAGCGTGAAAAGCTCTATAATCTACAAAGAATAGTTTATGTAAATAAGAAAAAAGAAAGTTCTCATTCGTGTCGAAAGAGTAATTTTTTCGCAGTGTTGAATATTGGTTGCACAGAATTTTGCTTTTCTTTTCAGAACAAAAAGAACACAATTAAGCTAAGCTTTACTTTGTAAATTGTAGAGTTTTCACGTTGCATCTTGTGATATATTTTGATTTTTTTTACGGAAACATTTTAGTTGATAAAGAGACAAAATAAGAAAAAAATTGTTTCTTGTTCTCGTGGAAAAACATGATCTTTACGCAACGTCGAAACTTGATCATTCAAAACTCTGGTCATTTTGCAAACAAAAATTGAAACTATAAAATAAGTGGCCTTATGTAAATTGTAGAGCTTTTCATGTTGCATCCTGTGGTATATTTTGTTTTTTAATAAAACGTACTAGATAATGAAAAAATAAAATATAGAAAGCGTCAATTTAATCTGCTCCACCCGTTACAATGTTGTGTATTTTATCTGTGCACGTTCTTTTATAAAACCAACGACGAATGCATGGTGTTTTGCTCGTAGAACCATCCAGAGACTTATCTATTTGCGCATTTATTCGTTATCTTTACTGCAAGAGAAAGAGAAATTTGGGAAGGAGTTGTAGTGCGGGAAGACAACATTACAGTTTTGCAACATGAGTATCTTGACAGTGATGAAATAATGTCTGTTTAATACAGATAATCTAGTAGTAGATGAAAAAAAGAATTATTCTTCTTTTATCGAATCGCTGTCTTGTTCCCATTCAGACTGCTTTCACCGAAATGTTCAACACATCCACTGTTGCTGATAAAATATTATTCATCGAAAAAGAGAAGGGCGGATAAAACTCTTTCCTAGTCCGCAAAAACTTTCAGCTTTTCTGTGCTCGGACAATGTTGACGTATGGAGCTTGTATACGAAATTTCAGAATTTTTGAATCTAAGCTGTTCTAGATTCCCATGTCTCAAAACTTAGAAGCTTTTCGATTCATATCATGAAAGATCACTCCTTAGAAAAATGCATATCTCGAAGAGATTATGTTCAAAAATTTTTCAAACTTCGTACACAAGCAAGACTAAGTGAGATCTTCATAATGGCAAAATGTCAGGTTAAAATTTGAAAAAATATGATTGCATTGAAAAATTGACAACCACAGGTAGAATTTAATAAAAATTCAATTATCTCAGTTAAATCTTAACGACGATGAACCATCCCTCATTAGTTTTGCATAATATCTCGATCGAGTTTTTCACGCTTACGGTCTTCTATAGAGCTATTGAAAAACTTTTCATTCTGTATTGTTTTCCAAAACTATTTAGTAACAAGCAATCAACTACAATGGTGACGAATATTACAGTTAGAAGTGTTGAAACAAGTTCACATGGAGAATACGACAATTTATCCCAATTTTTTTTCGTAAAACTAGATCCTTATAAACTTCACAGCCGACATAGCATTAAAAAATTATAATCAATAATGCATCGAATACAAAACTTTATCTCGAATCCGATTATAAAACCAGAAAAGTTACTGAAACTCGAGATTTCTTGAAAACTGGCAAAAACCAGTTGATATTGAGTTTTTCAGTGATATTTGTCCTACATGTCCTGGAAGGTCATCTGCAAACAATACCCAAACTTCACATAAGACATACTTTTTGACGCACCATCCAATGGTGTTAAAAAAGTGTGGGTGGATGTTGGTATGCTAGCTGTTTTAATTCAATATGTTCTATATGAAAATATAAATGATTTATTCTCGAAAAATTTTTCTTCATTGAAAATAAACTATAAAAAAAAAGCTTTCTGTATACTTCACCTTCTCTATGTATTGGAGAGTATTGGCACATTCTTCAACTTCATACGATCAGCTGAGTTTCAAATTAAGTCTAACAATGGCTTTCTCTAGTTATAGAACATTACATTTCATTCAGAATTTTTGCAGCTTTTTTCTATATCGATAAAATTCAAATGTATCCATTGCGACATCTATTAGAACTACCGCTTCGCTCAGTTTCTATTGCATGTATGGTAATCAATAGCGAAATATGAATATATTTGTCTTACACTATGTTTATACGGCGGTCTTATGCATGATTAAGGCGATCATGCATTGCTATGCATGTATAACTTGTCGTCTAAATCCGCACTTAATCATGAATAACGGCTTGTGTATGATTAAAGTTATGCATGTATTAAACGTGCACAACTCTGTGCATACATAGCACTATGCATGCATATGTGTGCACGATGGCCGTCTAAACGCGTCGCTCATAGTATATGTAATCAAAACGGAGGCTCATGATCTGATTGGATTCGAGTTTTTTGTTTCAAACAACAACTCTCGCTCTTTCTTAAAGCAATTGTTCTGTGAAAAGAACATTTTAATCTCATTTATTCGATTTTTAGCTGTTTTAGACAATTGTTGTCGTCTACCTCCTTAAATAATCACAATTGAAAGATTTAAATAAATTTTTTCCGATTTTTTTAAATATGGAATTGTCTTCGGATAAGAACAACATTGAAATAATTAGCAACAATAACACGACTACTATTGGTAATAAACGAACTGTTTGGTCAGATTCTGAAACGAGTCTGCCACTCAGTTTGCTGAAGGAGGAGTCAATTTCAAAGCAATTGAATGGTCATCGAAATCGAGAAGGCTGGAGAACAATTCAAAGTCGACTGAACGAAAAAGGGTGTGACCGAACAATCGAGCAGATCAAGAATCGTCATCGATCCATTCGTCAAACCTATGTTCGAGTAAAGGATAACAATCGTCGAACAGGAGCTTCTCCAGTAACAAGTCAATTCCACGGAAAACATCTTCATTGAATAATGGCATGTCGTATTCGAAAAATGTTGAATTTCTCGGATGTTTCCAAATTGCACGTTCTTGTCGAGTAATCGAATTCAAACATCGTAAAAATAGCAGAATATCAAAAGATCGATGTTTTGATCGTTTATACTTTCGTGAGACAATTGACTTGTGTCGCTTCATAAGTGAGTAGATAGCAAGAGGATGCATATTTTTTATTAGAATGATCAATATACTACGCAGTCCTTCCTTTTATACCTCAATCGAATGCATGATTACTGGATTATGCATGCATACACGTTTAGACGGAACAAGTTGTGTATGCAAACACTGCTAATCATGATTAATGAAAAAGAACGTTTATACGTATGCATGCACAACCTCTAATCAAGCACAAGTTTAATTATGAATAGACTCGCCGTCTAAACATAGTGTTATTCTTCTTCATATTTCATTGTTTTTTTAATATCATATGAGTAAACATTTAGTAATGATGAAGAAATTTTAAACACGAACCAAGGTGTACACGTACTAATTTTTCTATCTGAATATAATGTAATATAAAACAGATTTCATTTCATCGTTTTGATTTTAGCATAAAACATGGCCACTATTACATTTGCTGTAGCTAATGTCAATGTATATGCTAGAAGACATACAGAAATTCAACAACTATCGGAAGTTGATTTGGCTCGATGGGCATTAAAAGATGAAAAATTATCACTCGAAAATTTTCAAACCAATTATCCTTTAGTTGCTGAACTTAATGATCGCTATAATCGAATTAAAAATGCTTTTGTTGGCGCTATTTATGAAGCTTATTGTAGTCATTATCCACTTGAATTAAGTGTCGAAGACATTTGGGTTGCTATTGCACAGGGTATTGGGATTCATCTCAATCAAAATGCTGAGAAATATCGACATTTAATGGTATCACATGAAGGACAAAAAGAATTAATATTAGGAGTTGATAGTCTTCGAATACCAGATTCTGATCGACCAATTTATGGTAATAAATCTGTACCCGCTATTGATTGGTCAAGAGCTGTTCGATTGATGTGTGGATTGATTAGAAATGATATGAAAACAGATATGACTACACTTTTGACAACTCCTTTTTCGAGTACAACACCAGTTGAACAAGCTGTATTTGATTGTACATTGATGGATACTGTCAAAGCTTATTATAAATACCGATGTTGTTTAGAATGTGGTATTCCTGAAGTAACATTACGTGGTTCGCCAGATGATTTTCAACAAGTGATTGATCGCATAAATCAATTTCGAACAATTTTTACTGATTTTCATTGGTGGTTAGATTCACTTTTACCTCATTTAAAACAATTAAAAGCAAGTGCTGAAGGAAAGCCAGATATCGATTGGTGGCAAAAAATATGTCATGAAGAAGGAGGTGGATCTGGTCCATCTTATTTAGCTGGTTGGCTTGCTGATTTTATTCCGTAAGCTTATTCAAATATAAATGTTTGTGTATTTCTGTCTTTGTTTTTCCTAGGTATGTATGTGATGGAAAAGATCATTATAAAAAAGTTCAACGTGATCAACATCGTTCTTCTCAAGTATGCGTTTTCTTTTATTAAGTTCTTGATACAAAAAAAAATTATTGTCTGTTTCAAAATATTAGAATGTCCTCCACTGTTTTTTGAATAACTTGAGAACGCAAATAGCTAGAGATCTGTAGTTTTCACCAATTGAATGAGGAGATCAGAGAACACCTTTTTCTCCAATAGTGTATAAGAGAAAATTCTTTTAAAACTAATTATTTTTGTAAAACATATACAAGAATACATAAAAATGACCTGTCATCTAGATGAAATTTTGATTTTGACTTTTAATCTAGATAGAGGAACTTCAAATCTATAGTTCACGATACAATGTACATTCTTACCTTTCTCATTACATTTCCATGGAAATGTCAAGTTATTGTGATAAAAAGTGAAAAAATTAGTAAAAAATTAGCTAAAATCCTTATTTTTGCGCATGTAAATACATGATTCAATTTGCTCAACGTAAGAATGTAATAAGAGAATCGATTTGTATTGTATCTTGAATTATAGAATTCAAGTCTCTCTATCTGAATCAAAGGTCAAAATCAAAATTTAATCTTGATGGCAGGTCGTTTTCATGCCTTGTTTTACAAAAATAGGTAGTTTTAACAAAGATTTTCTCTTACACTTTATTGGAGAAAAAGTCGTTCCACGATTTCCTTATTCGGTTGATGAAAACCGCATATCTCTAGCTGTTTGCATTCTCAAGTTATTCAAAAAACAGTGGAGGACATTCTATTTTAAAATAAATAATAGTTATTTTTTGATTAAATTTAGGGTTCAATGACTCGTATTGAATTTGCTGATTTTAATGAAAGTGTAACTCGAACAGATTTCATTTTGGATGATAATGGACATGAAACAAAAATGAAATTCATTGCTGGATTCCTAGGTATTGGTCAGAATCCAACGACAGGTGCACTTCGTCCATGTCTCGGCTGGGCAACGGCATTGCCAATATGATTATTTTTTTTTCCATCAATAGCTATCAATTAAAAAACATTTTCCATTTTTCTTCAATAATTGAACATTATAATCTAAATATATATGATATATTTTATTCATTTAATAATCATTATTCATAAGCTTTTTTCATTAAATGTGGGGTGTGGGTATCGGCATGGGTGTGCATGGTAGTTGACTTACGTATAGTCTTCCCTCTACCCCACACCCACATCCTTCGACCAATATTTCAGTTTTGCATTTATATGCAATTTTAAAATTAAAAACAGATGATTTGTGTCGATGTACTACTTAGAAGTCAAATTTGTAAGTCATATCTTTACGAAAATCATGTAAGTAGTCTACTTAAAGCTTTTCATAATACTGCTGAATGACATCAAGGAAAATATCATACAGTACCCATTCGCAGTGAACTTCTGAAAATTTTAAAGGCTTATAAAGACGAAGTACTTAAACAACTTCCACTAGAGAATATCTGGGTGCATGCAGTGGCACGATCAAATACTAGTAATAACAATTAAAATTTGCAGTTGAAAGGAAACTCTAATATGAATAAAGAGCAATATAAACTTCAGCATACGGTTATCAATGAACTCTGTAAGTCTTCTTACTTGATAAAGAACATCATTTTAACATAATCAGTGATATAATGCTGGTTAAAATCTTAATCGTACATATCTCTATCTATTTTTCACCACCTCTTCGCAATGACAAAGATGATAAGCAAAGAAAGGAAGGTTCATAGAACAAAATCGAAGAAAGATGAATGCAAGGAGATATACAACATATTGATATATACATATATTTTTGATTTCGGAAAAATTTTGATAAAACTTTGATTTTCTCAGACTAATCCATAGTCCATTATCGACATAAAATGACTATAAAGAAAACAAAAAACTTTTAACATTATATGTCCATCTATCGTATTCGTTTCGTTTCATTTTCTTTTTTCTTTCTTATATTAATACAAAAACAAATGTTTGTCTTCCTGTATTGAAATGCTGCAAAAAAGCAAAGAGCGAAAAGGAAATATAATAAGAGTTGTACATACAATGATGAATTCTTTTTTCTATTCTTTACTATTTAATTTGAGTTTATAACTCATGTGAGAAGAATATAGATCATAATGTATGACTTAAATTCATATTTACTGCTTGTCGTTCTTCTAAGAAAATTTCGTCTTCAAACTACAGATTTGATAGTGTGAAAGAAGTCATACCTATTAAGAAGTTTTTCTTAGACACTCATGATGCTGAAAAACATGTAGTTCTCCAAGCGTTTCTTCCTGCATACAATTCTCATGAAGATATTATTTTATCACCTGACAACATTTGGCTTTTGGTGTATATAAGTTTTGTAACATATGTCAATGATAATAGCGAATAGTTACGTCATCTCTCTTCGTTGATCATGAAGATCAAAAGTAATTGACCGTGTTGAACATAGGAAGATCCAAATGTGAGTGAGCAACTTACATATATGAACATTCCTACGTTTTTCTTTCTGACTTTCATTTCATAATCTACTTTTAAACTTAATATCAACAAAATTGATTTGATCTAGATTTGTAAACGACACTTGTGGCAAATGACATTTTACCATTTCTGGGATGTTGCTAGATAGTGTAATAAAGAATGCTGATTCTCTTGCAATAAACTATTTGAATTACATTATTATTATTTTTTTTCATCCAAGAATAATTAATTTAATCTTTAGCAGCTAGCAGAGTTTCGACGCTGATATCTCGATGTGTATTTCATTCCATTATTCATTGGACTCATCGTACAAAACATGATGTGTTCTTATTAATATAGTTGCATGAAAAATACATTTTGTTTTGTTCATGTTAAGATCGTTTATAAGCTTACAAAAGTTTTCTAAGAATACACATTTAAAAACAAATTTTTCCCTATATCTGGGAAGATTTTTTGGAAAGAATGCTTTTGGAAATCGGCAAACATATTAAAAACAATATCAACAATGTGCTAGAAAATAATTTTTCTACAGTGATGAAAGTCGAATCGCTACTTTCATGCTTAGCCACCATGACAACATTCAACAAATATTTCAAGTACTGTTATGGCGTGGTCATGTGTAGAATTCGCAATGTTCCATTCTTATGTACTTTAGACGATTTGAAAGACTCTATCTGGCGATGAAGACATCTTTATGACGTATATCACTGATTTGTTACCAATTCTTGACCAATTTATCGAAATATATAAGGACAATGTCAATAATGAATTTTGGGATTCACTTTTTAATCTAGAACACAAGCACAATATGTCAGGATAAGTACTACATTCAATTTATGCTATAAATAACTTAGATTGCATTATTCTTCAGAAATTCATTTTACGAAAGAATAATATGATACTAAATTTAAACACGTATGTGACAGTATTTTCCAATGACTGAACTGTAATGTTGAGTTCGAGAATTAAACTTTGACTGTTCTATATATGTAACATTTTTTTAACTTTTATTAAGTGACAATAAATCGGAAAAGTCAAGCAGATTTTTCTTGCAATATAAGGAAGGTAACTAGATAAATAGAGTGAATAGACTCTCATTATATTCATAATATATCCAAAAGAAATTAGGGTGAAGATGATAATTTCACGGCAATCTTAATATTATATGTGTTATTCACAAGCAAAATTTCCAATAAAGATTCTCCTATTGACATCGTTTCATCAGGCAAAATATGTCATAAAAGAAATATCAATGTCGAATCTAATAATCAATTGAGAACCATATTTTTATCTCTGTATGATCACTAAAGTCAAGTGAGTTAAGAGAAATTTTGATTTTTTGCATATAAGCTGTTGTGATATGTTGTATGGTGGGATGTATTTTGATGTTCCTGCCAAGAGAATCTGATTTTACTTGAATATTGAGGGATGATATTGAGTTAGCTTTGTTATGAGAGACATGTACGAGGAAGCTGTTATATAGATGATATTGAATTGAATGCTCTGTTCGTACCTGTCAATGTCTTTAACGAATATAAAAACGAAGGGAAAATGTGCTATATTCAATCAAGAAAAACTTTTCTTTTGCTTTAGTAATAAAGACAACTAATAACTTTTATATACAACCAATTTTTGGTATGTTTTTGATTCATTTATATCATGTATGATTTCGAAGGAATTCAAATTCAGATATTGTTTCTTAGTAAACAATCAACCTATTCAAGAAATTCGAATCCTTTCTCGAAGGTTAGTTCATATTGAAAACAAGATATACTATTTCAATCGATTGATCTCAACTCTATTAAGCTAAGTAAAAACATTCTATACTCTTCATGAATAAACTTGAATATCACTGTTGAAGTAAAATCAATCATCAAAATATTGTGTTCCAGTATTATTTCATGAGAAAAAAAACCACCAATAGATTGATCATGTCACTCATATGATAAAATTCAATAAAAGTATTATGAGGCATGTCTTAGATAAATTCGTCTCTAGATGAAATAATCCAGATTCGATTAAAGTCACTCATTGAATATTGTTTCTTTTACTTTATTTTTTCTTCCTCTATTGTCTTTTCTGATTTTTGCCCATCATTTTCAAAAGAGCAGTGTGATTCGTGTCAATTTAAAAAAGATATCTATCTGCTATTAGGTTTTTCAATGGGAACAATAGGTCGCAATGTAAGAATATTATAATCATACATATTCATTATCAGATGTATAGATAAATATAAAGCATTTTCTCTCCCTACTGTTACATGATGTAAACGCTTTCTTCACGTCTGAGGAATCACTAAGATATTGTGTGATACCAATCAAGACAAAATAGACAATCAGAAATTAAATATTGACCATTTTGTGAATGATTTTCGTGGCAACAAAGACAAAGTACTTATGATTTGAATGTATACTGATGATTGCAGGTAAAATATTACTTTTTTTACAAATAGTAATTCGTCGTGTAATACTCTAAATTTTCTACATTTGTATTGTTTCAGCTTACGATACTGTGCTCTATACATAGAAAACTTCATTTTAACAAAGCCCAATAAGAACTACATATGATACTAAATGAAACGAAAATTTCCAGAGAGAATAGAGTTTGAATTAAGAGGATATTGAGACTGATATCACCGACATCCACATCCTAATCATAATTTGTTTCTTATTTCATTTTATTTATTCTCTTATGTTTACATATTGACGATGGAAGTATAAAATCAGTTAAATATCTTTCTACTTCTATTAAAATAAAAAATAATCGTCTCTAAAATTAATTTCCAAATATTACTTTCTTTAAAACATCTTATGAAATTCGTTGTTTGAAGTTTGTCATTTTCCATTGGAAGACATTTCAGATATACCAAAAATATATTTAAAAAAATTCAATGATTTAATTAAATTGAAAAATTTACTCAATGATTATTCTATTAAATAAATAAATTATGATGAACATTTAGTTGTTTAAGATATGTTTTTGTCGTATTTTTTTTGGTAAATAAATAAATCAGAGGTCGAATGTTCAATATATTTTTGTGATTTTATTTTAATTAGCAAATCTAATTTAATGAAGGATCTAGTCAAGCAATAAAACAGAAGATGTCATCAAGATCTTTATAAAATGTTGTTTGTCATATTTCTCGATTGCATACAATGAAGAAAATTCGATGATACTATTTTATTGATTGTGATCGAAAAATCCTATCAATTTTTTAGAATATTCTTGTTTTTTGTATATCAAACTATTTTATTCTGGCCCTTTCTAGATTTTTGTCGAAAAGATAGATATTTCGGTGTATTTTCTTTTACGTTAATTCTAAATATTCCCATTGGTTAACTCTCAATTTACAGTATGACAATAGAAAATCTGTTAATTAGTAAATGAAAATTAAGAAGCTCATTACGTTAAAAATTTTGTGAAGATGGTCCTAACAGGAAAAGTTTTATGAAAGTTCTTGTTTTTCAGTATGACAACTAAAACATATAATGTTCTGTAACATATATTAGATATTTTCAGACTGCGAAAAGTGATATTAGTGTGAATATGATAGCAACGTTGGCTTTGCCTAGAGATATATTTCAGTTCTAACTGATAGTCAGAATCGAACATTTTAAACTATAAGATTATTTGAAGTTCAGATTTTGTGCATCAAATGAATCTCATTGAGCTATGAAAATCTCCAAAAGAATACATTTCTTTAAATCTACTGTTGAGATTTGCGACTAAAGTCTATGATGTGGAGTATTTCTTACCAAATTGAATAGTGATTTTTCGAACTAAAACTATTAGACTACAAATAGGCATGTCAGTGAGAAAGATAAGTTGAGAAGTTTTCTTATCTGACGTACAAGAAATCAAAATCTAACTCATATCTCATGAAAGATGTGAAAATTTGTCTTTTTTTCAGAATTTGAATATCTCGGAAAGAAAAGAATTTTTGTTGAAATGAATTTGTAAAATGATGGTCAGTGTGAGGAATATGGATCTTCTGAAATATATAAATAAGTTCTGATAGTTCTTCAACAATTATTTCTTCTTATATCACCATAAGTAAAATTATGCTAACGATCATAAAATCAATTGTCTTTTCACCGAAAAGGCGTATTCCATGCTAACGAAAGAGTCGTCAAAAGTACAATATCAAATATTACTTTATCTGCCTAGTCTGTTCAATATACCGTCGAAAAAGAAAAAGACTATGTGTTTATTATTGCAGACGTGGACGAGTTCATGATCAATGGAAAAAATAACATTCTCGAATAGTGTCCTAATTATTTAACTATATTAAACATGAAACGAACGAAACAGCAAGACAACCATCTAGTTCAAATTTCAAATAATAATAGAAAACAAAAATTAGAAAATCAAAGTAATTTTTCACATAAATATATATATACTAGCGAGATCCCGTGCATACTGTACGGCTGTTTTTTTTTGTAAAGTTTCACATCTCTGCTTTAACCATGCCTCGATGATAGACAATCAGACATTTCGCATTATATAAATAGATAAACCACATACCCTTGTTCTTTAGTAGCCTTCCAACCTTATCCCCTTCTAACCTTACACCTTATGGCCTTATAATCTTTGACCTTTGATCCTCGACCTTTGACCCGGTACAGACAAACAGACACACACTGAACAATATATATATATATATATTATATCTAATTTTTGTCTTTTTGCAATTTTAGTAACATCAATCAATTCAACCAAGTCAGATAGGGTTTATCTTCTTGAAGATTTAGCCAATGAAATTCATTATGAAATATTTGAATATCTTGATTCATATGATATTTATAAAGGATTCTATAAACTTAATAAACGATTTCAAAATCTAACTATTAATTCAAATGTTTTAACTAGAATGAATATTTCAACAATATCAAAATCAAATTTTGAAGATTATTATCAGAATATTCTTATAGCAAATCGGAATCGAATAAAATTTCTTCGTTTATCAAATCCATTTACCACTGACATTATTTTTCCATCATCACGTACTATTTTAAATTTTACTCGTCTTCAAATATTAATTCTTGATAACGTACAAATTGAACATTTTATCAAAGTTATTCGTCGTTCAAAAGAGTTGCCATTATTACATTCATTAACTATATCTCTCATTGGTTACAATCGAGCATTAGATCTTCTTTTTTTAAATATTTTTCGTTTACCAAAATTAAAATATTGTAAAATCGAATATCAAACGAAAGTTAATGATTATGAACTATTTTATTCAACTCGAGATGATTCAAGTCCTATGGAATGTTTGATAATAAATGGTCAATTTCCAATCAAGGCATTTCAGAATTTATTATCTCATCTTCCTAAACTTAAACATTTATCAATAAATCCTATTGTTTTTTCTCCTAATTATGTGGAACAAGAAAAATTATCTCATATTCAATTAAAATATTTAAAACATGTTTCACTTAAACTTAATGGAATATCTTTTGATCAATTTGAAAAAATTATCAAAAAATTTTTTTATCATATTCAACTTCTACGTTTTACAACACGTCTTAATGAGGACTATTTAAATGCTAAACGATGGCAAGAAGTAATAATATCTCACATGCCATATTTACGTATATTTGATATAAATCATGAAGATTGGATAACAAATAAGAATTTAAAATATCATGATATGATTCATCAATTTAATTCTTCATTTTGGATGGAAAAAAGATGGTTTTTTACACATCAACATCTTTGGAGCGAATCAAATAGTGGAGTTTTTTATTCAACCGCTCCATATCGGTGAATAGAAATTGTTTTTCATTCATAAACATAGCAATCACGAACATGTTTTATGTTAACTCAAGAACACATAGAGTTTTGAGAGCCGCAACTTTTCTTATTCGACAAAATAAGATGCAAGGATATTCAGTAACACAAGTGTATCGAGAAGTGATTCATTTTACACCAGATTGAAGACATCGACAAATATTTATAAGTTATTATAGGTGCAAGCGCTCTTTAAAAATGATGATAGAAAAACGTAACAAAAAAAAATGGCAATCAGTGCATCAAACAGTCTTTTTAAGCATGAAAATGGTGATTTTGATGACTCCGTTACAAACAAATAGACACATTCTGATAAAAATGTGAGATAATTTCACATTTGAAAATGTAAAGTATCATTCAATTGATTTAGGATGGTCCATTGCTCATATATAACGATTTTTCTATGTAATGACATGTCATTAGAATCAAATAACAATGTCTGATTGATCCATATTTAAATCCGAGAGTTGCTCTATCCGATAGTCCTATTAAAATTGATATATGTAAATAAAATGAAATTTAGAATACAATTCACCAGAAATTGTACGTAGTGGATAAATTACTTGCCGATATGACGAAACTCACATATCGTTATGTGATTCAATTCTAAAATCAGTCGAGAACAAGAAACTACGTCGACAAGTTTTACAAATTGATTGTATTCGTTTTTTTTCTTTATTTAGACGAAAAGATTACATATATTATCGGATGTCTATTAATCCAATATGTTCAAATATCCAAAAAGAAAACTTAAATTCAGTGACACATCTTTGTATTGCTAATGAAGAAGTCGAACATGATTGTATGAATTATTTTCCAAATGTTAAAACATTATCTATTAAAAATGAATTTATAAAATCAAGTGATTCGACTATTGCAACTCTTCAACGTATGATTCCTTTAAAGCAACTGACGAAAATAGTTACTGAATGTTGTATTTTTCCAATTGAAAACATTATCAATTTATTATGTTTTACACCTAATGTACATACATTGAATTTGAATTCATTATTATTGTATAATATTAATAAGAATTCAAATAAACAAAATGAAATTTTTCAATATGTATCAGAGAAAAATAAAGTAAAAACATTAGTTCTTTATTGGAAATGTTCATTAAGTGACGTTAAATTTATAGTTGATTTATTTCCAAGATTAGAATATTTCAAAGTTGAAATGAACATAAAAGAAATCGAACAAATAATTCGATTTTTATTATCAAAAACTCATAATAAAACACAAAGTTTATGTTATTTATGTCTTTTGAAGATACCAAAAGTATTTTTAAAACAAACAAAAATTTTAATTAAATCAGAAAACTTACTCAATAATTATTCTATTAAATATATTGATAATGATTTACATTTATGGTGGTAAAAATTTCTTTGTTTTACATATATTTTGTTTATGTTTTTGTTATATATAATGTTAATTATTTTCAAATAAATAACCTATATCAATAGCAAATCAATGCAGCAAAATCTTTTTTTACAGTGTAATTCAAATCGATTTTTTCGTCTCAGTATTGTTTTTATTGTCACATTTCTTTTTTTTTTGTTTTTTGAAACAACAAATGCAACTTGAGGGTGTGGATGTAGGTGTAGACAATAATTCACACACCCATACTCTATCAAACGCAATATGGAACATTTCCTGTTCATGTACGGTAATCTGAAAACCATAATGCACGGCACATTGTTGAACTGAAATTGAAAACATTTTCCAGTCTCAACGATCCGAACACAAATCTAGCTGATACTGCGTATAAGCTTTGTTGTTTTCTCGAAAGGTTTTCGTGTCTGACATTTTCTAGTGAGTCTTCGCCCCTCCTTGTTTTTGTATAAATATCTGTCATTGAAAGTTTATTTTGAATTTATAAAGCATGACGCATTTTATAACAATTGCGGTCTATCGAGTCCAAGAATTTTTAGACCCGAACCCGACGGATTCTACTTGGCAACACAAATGTATGAAAGTTCATCAGAATCGAATAACGAAATGAAAATCCAACAGCAAGATGTTTCAGAAAAGAAGAATAAAAAAAATGGCCTGATGCATATCATTTTGCAAAATCTTCAAAATCAGTATTAAACATATCATTTACAACAAATGGCATACAGAAATACAAAAGAAAAAAAAAGTACGCCCTTCGACTACTTTAAAGATCTTTGGTTTGGAATATGGAAAGTTATCTTGTCAGACAATGTATCAGAGTGAAAGAAAAACGATTTTGAAATTGGTTAAGCTTTTTCAAAGAATTTATTTGCAAACACAGTATTGGTATGACGATTAGGTTAAAGTTTTGCAAACCACTTCTATCAGGAACAGATGTACCATTAGGTGAAAAAAAGAAAAAGAGGACGACCACAAAAAGTAACAAAAGATACACAATTAAATTTTTTGCTTAGATATTTATGTCTCTTTACTTAACAAAAATTGTTTATTTACTTATTGATTTTCAATATTTTGCTTAGAAAATCAAAAGTATTTCCTTTGAGTTTAAATTAAAAACTTAGCAAAAATGGGTTTTTATTTAGAGTTATTTTCAATGAATTACTTTGTATTTAAATGTGAGCCATTTCTTTTTTGTTGATACTCGTTAATAGAACAGAAATTAATTTCAATCTTGAACTTTTTATCTGCTATTCTCTCTAAATAGATTGTGGTGATGGTCTGAAACCTTGACTATATCGTCGAGATTGTATGAGAATGTGTTAGGTGAAGCTGAAATTGAGACAAAATTGAACAATAATTTTAAAAGATTTTTAAAAATTTAAAAAAAATAGGAAAACATGAGGAAAAACGATTTTATACATCTCTATTAGTTTATGTTTAAGGCGAATTGAAATCGAGCTTGTCTCTGAAAGCTCTAACGAAGAGAAAAGAAAGAATCTGTAAATTTATGCTTGACGAGCAGCATTTTTGTATTGATGCACCATCGATATCGCAGAAGCTTGAAGTAGAGTTTTCCTGTGCGTCTGTATGTTGATATGAGTTTGACTATCCGTATGGCAATGTCTTTGGAAACTCTTTGTAGGTTCAGGTGTGCACCTGACTGCTAAATGGGATGAGTTTCAATAGAAGGCACGTTTTAACACAACCACAAAAAGCTCTCAACTTTATAGATATATCGGTATCTAGTTGAATACCCATCTCGTCACACCAAATCAGATAAAAAATCCTCAACTCTATGAACATATGAGTGCCGAAACCTCGTTGGATAAGCATCTTTATACCTTTTTAGATAAAAAGAAAAATAGAATGCGACTGCGGGTGCAGATGTTATTGTGAATCTTCTCTTCATCCATGCCCACAACTTTTCGCGATCTATCTTTATAATCTGAAATTAACTTCATCAAGAAACGTCTACATCCACCTATGTCCCTGAACGAGATTACTTTTGAGGAGAAAAAAAAAAGTGTACATGTTTATTTACCGTCGTCACAATACTTCACTCATATGTTAGCTTAGCTTCTATTCTTCATTACTGACTTCTTCAATAGGTCGTTGAAGAACGTTCGTTGCTTTGTTCTCATTTAAAGTTTGGATATTTTTAGTCTATTCACTTGACAAAAAAAGCACCAAAATATGCATATTTGTTCATTTTCTCCTAACACAATTTACGACTAATATCGATAACAACCGCCTTTCATTCTTATTGTTTCATTTTTTTTTGTTTTTGGATGGTGTGAATGTGGATGTCAGTCTTCTCTTAAGCCATATTAAGAATGTCTGAGCATTGACAAATTTCGACCATTCTGCTTTGGATCATCATCATATCAGTCTGCTGACGCAACGATCTCATGAAAATTTCGGAATAATTGAACAACAATACATGGACGACCAATGTATTATAAATATATTTTTTAGAGCTTGTTGTTGGATGCTGTAATCTATGAGTTTACTCTCTTACCGACTAACTATCGAATAACGCACAAAGAGGACCATCGAGAACGAGCAAAATATTGTGGGGCATGTGGACATAGAGACAGAATAGCGATGTATTTAATGAAATACTATCAATGAGGCGCTTGTCTCGTAACAGTATGCTTGCTATTATTTTTTTATCAAAGATTGTCAAGCAAAAACAAAAACACTATCTTGGCGACAAAGAACAGCCTTGAATATTATTGATATAAATAATAGGGACGACAGGCATTTACACGCTAAATAGAAAGAAACGACGTTATTTGAAGTTACGGTATGTTTGCTTGCAAAGAATAGAGAAATACATAGCGATAATGCAAAATTAGTCTCTTGACTCAACTTTGTCTATGGTCAAATAGATTCCTATCCTTTTGCAGCTTTAAATTCTTTACACTAAATCCAAATTAAAATCATATCTTTTAATGAACGTTTTATTTCCGATGAACTAGTCATGTAAAGTAACACAATTTATCTATCAGTAAATGAAGAAATAACAGAAGAAGAACACTTTGTGTTATTCCGTTTTCTACTAAGAATGAAAAGTGTAACAATTTCTAATACAACAGATATTAGTTTAGATGGAACTGATCTTTATACTTTTTATTCATATCATCAATCGTAACAGAATGCAAACGAAATACACATTTATAAATAACTCGGATAAGAAAACAAGAGGAAGAAAGAACAGGATACGAAGAGGAGAATAGAAGAAGATATCAGAAGAAAGATAGAGATGATAGAAAAGGTTAATTATAAAGAGGGATAGATGTATTGGTATTCTAACAGTAAACGATAAACGAATTGTCAGTATATATAGTTACGTAAGACCGATGAAGAAAATGTGTTGTAACAAGAAATATTAGGGAGGATTAACAACATATTATGTATGAACAATCAATATAATCATAAAGTGATGTTAGATAATAACATACAATTAACTTGATCTGGAACGTCACAAAAAGTTAGTGAATAATATGAAGTGTTGGCTATTGTAACCGCGGGAATATATTAGGATCTTACAGGAATAAATGAAACAAAGATGAATACTGAAATTTGAATTCTTAAAGTAACCTTTCCCGATCGATTTTAGTATGTACCATTACTCACTTTTATTACTTGGCTGAATTAACTACTCATACATGATGTTTAACCTTTCTTTCCCTTATCATTCCTTTTTATTACATTCTTTGTCCTTACTTTCATCATAACTATGCATCAATGACCATCTCTCTCTCTCTTTCCGACCCTTGTCCTTTCCTCTCTTTCCTAGTTGCATATATCAACACATGTGTTGATTGTCAAAGAAGCCGTTACATTGAGCTAAAAGATTTCTTCGGTAGACACATTTAAAGTACTTGTGGTGGTAAGATCAATAAACTAGTTTCGTTGTCCATTTTCTAGAATGGCTGATACGAAGGATAACATTGCTACTTATGACTACGTTGTGATTGGAGGCGGTACAAGCGGGACGGTTGCAGCTCGACGTTTGGCAGAAGGAGATACAAACTCTAGTGTGTGTGTTCTCGAAGCCGGTCCAAGATTTGTTCGTTTATATTCCTAATTTTCTAATCTTGAACGAGTAATCTTTTGTAACAGTCATGAAGAAGTCATCAATGGTCGTATACCTGGTAATTATTTTTTAAGTAGGGAGAAGTCGCACGACTGGAATTATGATACTGTTGCTCAGAAAGGTTGCAATAACCGTATTATAAGTGCACCACGTGCTCGTTTTCTCGGTGGATGTAGTGCAATCAATGGTACATTGCTTATTCGAGGCGCTAAAGCGGATTATGATCGAATTGCAGCCATGGGAAATCCAGGGTGGAGTTGGGAAGAAATGTTGCCCTATTTTAAGGCATCTGAGACGTTTCATCCAGCTGAATGGCACCGGTCAGATTTGACTGTTCATGGTACCAGTGGACCATTGCATACCGAGCCATATCCACAAGCACCTATCTCTGAAAAAGTTCTTGAATCATTTATTGACAGTGGCTTTGAGTACAAACCAGACATGTTTGCGCAGGGTGACTATGAAGGTTTGTAATGTTCATTTCTATCTTTGAAACTCATCTAAGAACTGTTTAGGTGTTGGATATCCTGTACGGACAGTTTATAAGGGAATTCGAAGTACAAGTGCGGACTTTGTTCATCATTACGAGAAAACAAACCTTATAGTTCGAACAGGTGTCTATGTCGACCGGATCATTCTGGAAAAAAACAATATAAACAATAAAGAAAAGCGCGACTACAAAGCTGTCGGTGTAGAAGCCCATTACGATGAAAATGGCCAACCGATAATCATTAAAGCAAGAAAAGAAATTATTCTAAGTGCTGGGTATGTTTGTAGAGACATGTGGCTCAATCCCGAGACCGAGTTCATACATTATCAAGAAAATTAGTAGCGTTTTGAGATTAGTAATCTTTTCCGAGAAAGTATTCAACACTAAAGTGAATTAGTTTCAAGGACACTTTCAGTAGAAGCGATGAACAATAACTCTTTCGGTCTTTTGACTTATTCATAAAGAATCGAGTAGTTTTCACCAACTATCAATCAGTCGAATCTGATTTGGATTAGAAAGACGTCTATAATTCGTGTAGCGAGACTACTTTTGTTTAGTGCTTATAATTCTCCGGTGGTCTTAATGCATTCCGGTATTGGTCCAGCAGAACATCTAGTCGAAATGGACATCAATTGTAAGGTTGACTTGCCAGGTGTAGGCAGCAATCTTCAAGATCATCTGATGGTATAAAATTTCTCAGCTTAACTATGCAATACTTCATGTTTATCATTTAGGTCTATACATCTTATCAAGTCAATGATTCAAATCTTACGCTTGACCGATTTCTCTACTATTCCCCAGACATTTTTGCATTATCAATCAAAGAATGGCATGAAACAAAAACGGGATTCCTCGCAGGCCTTCCATTTGGTCTCTTTGCTCTGAAACGAATCGACAAAACTATTCAAGATCCTGTTTGGGAAGCTGCAAAGTTCCACAAGCAACAGGTTCAACCATTAGAGTGCGATCCGACTGGACAATGGCCAAATCAACCTCATATTGAGTTTTGGACTACAGAACTGTACATTTATATGCCTACCTGCTCACAATCAGGTCAGTCGATCACAATATAAAAAGAAATTGCTTAAAACAATTGTATTCTGAGACAATCTCCAGGAAAGTCTTGTTGTATTTTGATTAGATAGAAAGATCGAGCTCTAAATTTTGAGTACGTATGCGCAATTTCTGAGTGTTATAAAAAAAAGGAAGTGAAAATAACATTAGAAGGTTTCGACGAAAATAGATTCACTCACAAATTAACTAAGTAAAAAACTAAGAATATGACGAGTTGAATGTAAATATATGTAGTTTTAGTCTTTCTACTGTCAGACAAATTACAATAAAATGATAATTAGAAATCCAAAAGATGTATGGATTAAAGTGCCAAGATTCTATAATAACTTGTTTGCGTTTGATTTGTTGAAGAATCATCCAATTCCACTCTCCGTTACTTTAATCAGATGAAAAATGACCGAAATCAGTCAGATCCACCTATTTCGGACAAATTGAAATAGAATGAATAATGCAACAATCACCATGAATTTATTTTTATTACATTGTTAATGACAATCAAGTGATAGTTATCGGCTAGTACTATGATCACAGTTGGGTACATATTCTGAAAGTTGATAATTTCTAGTGCTTCATCTGATAGGAATTTGAATTTAAATAGTCGTATTCATTTTGGAAATATAGTGAAGAAAAAGTGGATTCTGAAGTTTTTGTATATAGCAAAAAGTCACGTTTCATGAGAAACTGTTAATGTATATTCTGAACTGCGCAAATCTTGAATGTTGCACAATATCTTATCATGCAGTTTAGGTTCTTCGGAATATAACGGCTCAATAAAATTTAGTGAATAAGAGTCTATTGACTCTTTTTTAGATGAGCTACCACAAAATCCCGTGGAAGGCGAAGGAGGTATTGGGCTATTTGTTCTTCTATTTGGGCCACAAGCAAGAGGTACCGTACGACTCTCGTCCAAGGACTCAACATGTAAGCCAATCATCGATCATGCCTATCTTGAAAATGATCTCGACGTAGCTGTACTCGCTGAAGGTTGTCGAATCGGACACGAAGTGTTAATGAAAGGTCGAGGAACGAAAAATATCATTGTTGGCCTCTGGCCGAAAACAATATCCCATCCAAATGATCTGGCTGATTGGAAGAAGCATGTACGAGCCGTCGCCACCACATGTTTTCATCCATGTGGTACATGTAAAATGGCACCTGACACTGATCCTATGGGAGTGGTAGACAATCGACTTCGTGTGCGAAACGTTGAGGGTTTGAGAGTGGCAGATGTATCCATTCTGCCTTTGATAAATAATGGACATACACAGGCTCCTGCATATGCCATCGGTGAAAAAGTCGCACATATGATTTTGCAAGACGCTACTTTTTCATGTTAATTTCATGCAATTCATACAGGCTAACAACTGTTAACATGCTTTAAAAATATCTTTGTCTATCAATTTGTCGTAATGAAGTGACAAGCTTTTGTAGTTATTAGAATTTGAACTTATTAGTAATTCATTGTGTCTTAATTTTTGGAAATCATTTAATAACTTTAGTAAAGAATGACTAAACCTTACTATTTGAAAGGTTGAGTAAATGAATTAAAAATAGACTAACTTCTAGCATCTAAACTACAAATCAATCTGCTAGTTTCAACTTTTGCTTTAAAGGATGTGGGTGGATACGAATGGAGATATACACTCACACCCACACTCTATTCTATGTACCATTCTTAATTCTCTCTGTACACGAAATAAAGTATTTGCAGATGTTACATGTTTTTACTCATTTCTTTAACATATCGAATCTAATTTAAAATAAATAAATATTATGCCATTCATAGGAAGTAAATAGAGCAAAATAACATTATAAATTGTAACAATGGAAAGATGAAGAGACATTTGAAATACTTGATCATCAACAAGGTATTTGATTTCACCAGTGAATACATGTGGAAAAGCACATATAAAAACGATGATCCAACTTAAACTAATGAAAAAAATTTGAACCCGTTTTGATTGCCAAAATAAACGAGATGGATAAACAATTGTTAGATATCGATAAATTTCTTGGAGAGAATAAGAATAATTTTGTGTAAAACAAGTAACATAAATCATATAACCTCGAAAGATACAAAACAAATCTTCATATTGTTGCCCCTTAAGATCATGTTGTAATGTAAATACAGCCATCCAAAACATATCAATTGTAATTAGAAGTTCAGCTAGACATTTGAGTTCAGCTTCCTGAAGAGTGGAAGGTCTGACTTGTGAGACCTAATTAACAAATAATTAATCAAAACCGACCTCGGATTCAGATTCCCACTCTCAATTACTTTTTGTCAAGGTTTTCGAAAATCTTAATAATTAATAATTAATTAAAACTAACGTCAGATTTGAACTCCTCACCTCGATTACCTTTGATCAAGTTTTAAGGAAAATAATCCCTTTTGTTTTCACATTATTCTTGGATCAATTAGTGAAGTGCGGATACACAAGCAAACAATTTATTCTTGCTAGACTCTTCTCTATGAGAAAGAGAATAAGTAAACATATTGAAGCAAATATAATAACCAAAAAAGACATGGAATATTAAGAATATCGAAAGGAATAAAATATAATTCAATAATTTGTTGTTAATGAATTATTCTCAGCTGACATTTTTATTAAATGAGACAAGACAGTTACTATGTTTATTTTTTAAAAGATATTTATTTATACAGAATTCTTTAATTTCATCATGTTTTATATGAATTAAACTAATTTTACTTATTGTTGAACAAATCTATTATATTTCTTTTTTTTCTATGAAAAATTTTTAGTGTAAAATCTTCTACATGACTGTGTTTTATTCAACAACATAAATGAAATAAGCTTGTATAAATGCCAAAGCGAACTGAATTTGAACAAAGTTAATCTCAATTAGAAGAGACATAATATTAAAATTAACGTCTTTATACATCTTTCGGAGTCACACAACATCGATTAAATAGTCAGATGTTTATATTTAAGTTTAAGTATTTTGTTGCACTGTTTGTACTGTCATTGTTGATCTTTTGATTATTTTTTTCCTTGCAAATGCTTTCAATGGATCTGTACTATGAAATACAGCAATCATAATAAATATCAATGATACACTAATAAATGTATAAGCAATACGAAAATGATATTTTGGTGGTTGAGTAAAGAAACCAATAAATACGAAGGTTGTATAAGGTAAACCAAATGCTACTAAAATTGATACAAGTATAACTATTTTACGTACCATTTTTAATTCCCTCTGTACACGAAATAAAATATTTGCAGATGTTACACGTTTACCCATTTCTTTAACATATCGAACTAATTTAAAATAAATAAATATTATGCCATTCATAGGAATTAAATAGAGCAAAATAACATTATAAACTGTGACAATAGAAAGATGAAGAGGCATTTGACATAGTTGATCATCAACAAGATATTTGATTTCACCAGTGAATACATGTGGAAGAGCACATATAAAACCGATGATCCAACTTAAACTAATGAAAAAAATTTGAACCCGTTTTGATTGCCAAAATAAACGAGATGGATAAACAATTGTTAGATATCGATAAATTGCTTGGAGAAAATAAGAATAATTTTGTGTAAAACAAGTAACATAAATCATATAACCTCGAAAGATACAAAACAAATCTTCATATTGTTGTCGTTTAAGATCATTTTGTAATGCAAATACAGCCATCCAAAACAAAACAATTGTAATTAGAAGTTCAGCTAAACATGAATTAGCAACAAGTATCATTGGTACTGTATGACATGTTTTATCACATATGATAATAAGTAAAAATATTGAAGCAAATATAATAACCAAAAAAAGACATAGAATATTAAGAATATCGAAAGGAATAAACCATGATTCAATATTTGTTGTTAATGAGTTATTCTCATACATCACTACTACTATATCTAAAGAAAAAAAAAATACTATATACACTATTTAATGACATGAACATGTCATTTTATTTACGTCGTTATCTATTTTCTGATTGGTGGTAAGTTTAAAAATGAAACTATTTTTTTTCAACATTCTTTTTTATAAATGATAAATCAAAAGATAATCTACTAGAAGAGGATTTGCCTATCAGGCTTAATATTTATCTTTTTAGTAAAAAGATAAACACGTGTCATCTATTATCCAAAAGAGATGAAAAATTTACAATTTTTAATTAAATGCCTTGATACAAAGTAATAAATAAATTTACCATAATTTTGATTTCTACAATATTATTTTTTGTCAAATGACAAAATATTAATAATAATCATAGTGCATACATAATAAAAGTTTGAGACAAATTATTGTAATGAGAACTACAGAGTGGGAAATAGTATTATTCAAGGGAAATATCTCTATAATTTAAAATAGAAGACATAATGAATTTTATATGAAATGAAAGCTCGTCAAAAATGTGTTTTATTAGTACTAAATAATGAGGGTTATAAAAACCTTTTAATGTGAAACTTAAGAACATTTCATAAATTTTATACATTTTTGGCGTAGAAAATTAAGGTGTAAATAATTCAAAAATCGATAATCTTTAAGTCATTTTTATGCGATAAAAATTTCAAAAAACTACCTGAAAAATGATAAAAAAACGTTTACTCAGGTGTTTCAAAATATAGTCATTCGATACAACATGAAAAACTATATCGGATGAGCATATTTTCAAATGCCTGAGGTAGTAAAAATAATAAAAAACAAAGGTAAATTTATTGAAAAATTGAATGTTTTTCTTCCACATAAAAATATGAGTATTTTTTAAACGTTTTTATCATTTTTCAGGTAGTTTTTTAAATTTTTTATCGCATAAAAATGGCTTAAAGATTTTTTAATATACAGAGTTTTGTAGAGCCCGATGAACTCTATCGGATCATGTAAAAATATTTGTACCTTAATTTTCTACGCCATAAAAGTATAAAATTTATGAAAATTTCGTAAGTTCTACATTACAAGGTTTATTAATAAATCACATGTTTAATGAGCTTTCATTTCAGATAAAATTCATTATGTCTTCTAGTTTAAATTATATAGATATTCCCCTTGAATAATATTATTTCCCACTCTGTTTACTGTAGAGTTGATTACATTCAATGTAGGAATAGAATTCTATGCCAAATTCTGCTAGAGTTTTTCAGTTCTGAGCAGAATTTTGTTATGTGATGAGTATTAGGTATAATAGACTTGCCTGTTTAACGCGGAGATTAGAATTGAAATCAAATTCTGCCGTAATTTTAACAGAATCCTATTCCACAGTGCAGCTATATTGTTAAATTTTTAATTGAATTCTGTTTAGAAGAGTCATTTATTTCTAGCAAAACGTATGAATAAAAAATTATCTTGTAACCTTGAATTTGGATTCTGTGGTACATAATTGAATTTTGTCCAAATTTTGCTACATTATTTGAACTCTAGACAAAATTTTATTTTGGTTAGGAAGAATTTTTAGTACAGTAGTGCGTTTTCTGCTGGTAGAGATAGAATTCTGGCAAAATTCTGCTTTGTTTTTTTAATTCTAAATCGAAATTTTATTTAGAAGAAGGAAATATGTCTTCTGTTGATGAAAATAGAATTGTTTCAAAATTTTACTCAATTTTTTAAATTCTAAGCAATAAGAGTCACAAAATTGTATCAAACTTCTGTTGATTCTTCTGAAAACTTAGCAAGGGTGTGGGTGTGGATGTTGATCTTCTCTTCACCCACACCCACCGAAAAGTTTATCTTTCCTATAATCGAGATTAGGTTTTTTTTATTGTTTTTCTATGAAAATTTTCTCGTGCCAATATTCGTGTGAACTATTTCAAATAAGTGCATTTGTATTTTACTTTGAGTGGAATCTCTTTATGTTGTCATTACGCTGAAAATGCTTGATTAGAGTAATTTTGTTATCTATGATATTATTTCTCGTTGAATAAAACTAGATGTCAAAATGTTAAGGAATCTCATATGAACAAAAAAATGTTGAAACGCAATTTTTTTATTATGCTTATGTTAATAGAATAATGCATGGAACTTTTATTTAGTAATTGAGACAACAAAAAAAAAAGTTTATAGAATAGAAGATTAGTAAAGATGATAATTCGAATATGTTAATTAAATAAAAGAACGAAAATGTTTTATTATTGAAATCGAATAATAAATCGTCGTTGAATATAATGAATAGTTAAGAAACATTGTTTTCGAAATTCTTTCGATGTCAATGTATATAAATAAAATGTCAACTAAAATATAATAATGAAATATTTAATTTATTTATTTAAAATAATAACTTACTGCACAATGAGTGTAAGCAAGATTGGTTGCAATTATATTAAGAAATGAATCAATAGTTAAATGATCGATAGTTTTTATATTTGTTCGTGTTATAAACATATATAAACTAAATAATGCACCTGGAATATTTAATATAATAAAAACAATCACTTGACTAAAACATAATCGAATTAAATGATAATCTTTATATGTATATTTTCGATAATGACGATTATTTTCTTGGAATACTCTTTTCACTATCGATGCCTTATTTTGATGATTATTATTTCGAGATGCAGAAATAGTGGCAAGAGTATGACCATCATTTGGAATAATTCTTCTTTTTAATATATTATGTAATGTTAAAAAACTAAATATAATTAAGATAAAGAATGGAAATAAAGTACATAATAAATCAATAATTCGATACATAAATAAATAAAATAGATCTGTTGATGGTACACAATTATTTCCTTGAATATTAAATCCAATTGGAATAAATATTTCAATTAAAAACCAGAATATTATACTTATTATAATAACTAATTGAGCTTGTTTTTGAGTACATTGACGACGAATAGATACATTTTTTGATGTTATCATCCATCGATCAATCGATATTAAACATAAAAAATAACGTGAAAGAACATAACCAACAACTACCATATAAGCACGAAATTTACAAAAAGCTAATCCAATTATTGATATATCATATCCAAGATAATAATTTATAATTCGAATAAGACAACCAACTGTCAATATAATTATATGAAATAATGATGTCGTTAAGAAATACCATGAACATGAATTTAATCTCATTGAATATCGACAAAATACAATTATATTAAATATATTACCAAATAGACCAAATAGATATATTAATATTAAATAAGGTTTACTTATTAGAATTGACAATTCTAGAAGTTTATTTGCTAATTGTGACATACTCTTCCTAATCCTACATAAAAGAAAACAGAAATTCTTTATGATACATTTTTCTTACTTTAATATTTGATTAAAATAAAGCTTATCTTATAGAAATTCTTTCCAAGTAAAAACATTCTTTTCATTATCTACCTCTATCATCTATCATTTGTCCTCAGACATCAGAAGCATTTGTTTGACACAATTAAATTTATATTAACTCATTTTCTATATTCAAAAAAATTTTATTTTTATCTCAATTCAAAGAAAAAAATTTAGATAAAAGATTATTTATTTCGAGCATTAATTCTATTTCATTAACAATGCATCGAAGCATTAACATTGTGTTTTATTCATTTAATAAATGCATCTTTACACATAATGATCATAAAAAATGAATAACTACATTCCTCTTTAATTATTCCATTAGTCATGCTATTATTCAGATTAATTGAAGAATCAACTTCAACTAAAAGAGTCAAGCAAGTGCACTTATTAAACCTCATTACAAGTTCAATTGAAGTCTATCTGATGAGATTATCGCATTCATTAAAAATATCATCTCGAATTACTTTTATTTTCTTTTGAAAATAAAATCGAATTTCATTTATTATGATTATCCGAAAAATCTAATACCATAAAGAAAATTTTCATTATCAATTCTATCAAATGTTTCAAATATTTAACTCTCTCGAATCTCTTCAAATCGTTTGAACAAAAATAGGATCAGAATAAATACATTTATCAATACATAATTTAACAATGGATAATAAAGACAACTAACGTTTATCCTAGAGATTTGATGAGTCTTTTCTCAAACAATGATACTTCTCCGAGAATTAAAAATGATTTTATTCTGAAAAGATCACTTCTCAATTATAATTCATCTTAATTATCAATGGTTGAGATTATCACTTTCTTTGAAAAGATTCAAGAGATATTAGACTCAATTAGATCGCATATGACGATACACTTGTTCACTTTTCAAGTTTTCATTGATCATATCTAACAATCATCCTATTAATTGAGAGATTTTCCTACAAGTAACTCATTTACGTAACGTATCAAGTTAGAAGTCATCGTCAATTATTAATAATGCATCGGCCGTCATAAATTGATTTAAATATGAAAAGATAGAAAATCTTAAGCTCTACAAAACTATCTACTTTGTTTTTCAAATATGTTTTTTCTGTAGATGCCTTATTTAAGAGATTCTTATCTAGTTAATCATCGAGCTGCAACAGAAAAAAAACGGAAAAAATTGAAAATTTTTAAATAATGGTTCATATACAGATTTAAGAGAAACAATTTCGAAGAAAAGCATGTGCAAACAATGAAAAAGCTCTTTTGCGATAAATCTTGACCATAGTTCATTTATTAATTCAAAATAAGCCAACTTCCTTAACTGTTCAGTTTAATAGTTACATCATTTTCTTCAGATATGAATTCTACATCCGATGACACGAATCGATCTTGATGAGCAGAAGCTTGTACTAATTGGTAATTTTTACCAGGAAATAGAAAATCACAGTTGAATGTTTCAGTAGATATGAATCTCTCTAATAAGACGCTTACAGGAAAAACATATTTGAAAAACAAACTAGATTGTTTTCTAGAGCTTGAGATTCTCTATCTTTTCACATTAAAATCAATATATTATCGGAACAGAAAATCAACGAAAAAAGCAAAGACATTTTGTGCAATTTATTACGGCCTACTCGTTACTATACAGTCGAACACTCTCTTCTAAATCGTATTTGATAATGTACCTTCTCTTCACGACACAAATAAGTCATTGACATCTAAATAGAAATATAATTATTTTATTCCATAAAAGAATCGATTTTTGCAACCAATGTTTGTTTATAAAAAATAAAAATGAATTTTATTTTAAGTGAAATAAGAAAAGTTGATTTATTTCAACAAGATAATATCATCAAAATATTTACCAAATTTGCTCAATGATGAACAACTTCAATCAGTTTATGCGACGCTTTTCCCTTCCAAACAATGATCATATTTCAATGGAAATTTCGGTCTAGCAACGCTCTATGGTATCGAAAATGCGTTTGTTTTTAAATTTCAATGAATAATCTTTAATGATATTTTCAAATGCCTTAAATCATATCCAACGAAAACGGACGCACTTTTCTAAGATAAACACTTTGACGAAGATATTTAATAAACTAAATAGAATATCTGAATAAAATTCAATAAATATGCATCATTATGGATAAAATGCTCATGAAGTGAGTATCATTTTCCAGTATCACCACCAAATATGATACTCATTATCGAATATATATATATATATATATGTATAAAAGAAAGTTTGTTTGTTCTTTATGCATTTGGACATGGTACGAGCAAATGCAACCAAACTTTGCAGGGACCACTCTCTCATCGAGGAGAAGATCAACGACTACTTTTTTGTTGAAAAAACATCAGTCCTCCGCCCGCAACAGACCCGCTATGTATCTGACCAATGAGATTGCAGCATTCGGTACTATCGGAGAACTACTGAGCAGCACGTTGTGAGTAAGTACCAGACATGTACCTAGGGGTTTTCGAGGGTGCTGAGCTTGAATCTACGGTCCATTTGCCTTGAAATTTGATTGGTTGTTCGATTATCAATTGGAATCCAGCGGCAACGAAAGGGTGTGGGTGTGGGTGTAGATGTAGTAAGAGAGAATAGTAACACCCACACCCTTTCGACTGTCTTTCATGTCCATAGGTTTTGATAACACGTCGTTAGAATCTCCAAAATACATCAGTTTATACAGTAAATATCAGAGAACAAAACCTACAATTCAAAAACTATCCTGTGTTTAAGCGAAATTTTTAGCATAAAATTTAGTCGACTCCGACGATGACTTCGAAATCGACTTCGTGCAGGGTTCTATCAACCAATCGATAATTGATGACGACGAGAATTACTGTACTGTGGATGATACTGGAATATTTTTTGATCACTGGCATCATGTTTTTATGAGGTTGATCTTTCTTAATGTTATAGCCAAAAGTTGACCCATCTTTTGGTCCTAAAATTCATTCTTAGCATACGTAATGAGTGCTGCCTTTCGCTTTTTTTTGTTTGTTAGTATGAAAAATAAAGTTATTGTAGTATCAAAAAGTAAAAGTTCATTAGAGGTTGTTATAATTTCGACTCCGATTTGACTCCGAAAAACCTTTTCAGTAAACCCGACTCCGACTCCGATGGAGTTGGAATCGGGTTTCGGAGTTCCCCGCAGGTCTCTACCCCACACCCACACCCGCACTCACACCCATATCCACACCCACATCCTCTAGTGTTTCAACATTCATCATTCTTTACCTACATGATATTGTTTAATTCTTTGTCATCCAAATAGATTGTATACAATAAACAATTGAACTGAAGTCTTGTCTTCGAAATCTATTCAGGCTTTTTCATCTGTATATCTATATCATTTGTCTTTTTAAACAGAAGAAAAAGCTGATAAAACTACCATTTTAAATTGACACGTCTTTGCTATTTGATTTCTCTGTTATTTATCCGATCGTGTCATTTTCTTGATAATGTGACTTTTTCTATCAGGTATGACTCTGAGTCAGAATCATGTTCAGTAACAATTTATTTAGTTTCTCCTATAGTTGTAGGACATGTTCTATGAACTTAAAAACAGGGTATGGGTGTGGATATGGGTGCGGTATGGCTGTGAGTGTGAGTGTGGGTGTGGGTGCGCGTGTGGGTGTGGGTGTGGGTGTGGGTGAGTAGGTGTGGGTGGGTGGGTGTGGGTTTCTCTTTTAGAGCACGCGCATCCACACCCGCACCCCACCCATATCCATATCCACACCCTGTTATTAAGTTCATAGAATATGTCCTACGACTATAGGAGAAACTAAATAAATTGTTACTGAACATGATCCTGGCTCAGCGTCATACCTAATAGAAAAAGACACATTATCAAGAAAATGGCACAATCGGACAAATAACAGAGAAATCAAATAGCAAAGGCGTGTCAATTTAAAATGGTAGTTTTATCAGCTTTTTCTTCTGTTAAAAAAGACAAATGATATAGATATACAGATGAAAAAACCTGAATAGATTTCGAAGACAAGACTTCAGTTCAATTGTTTATTGTATACAATCTATTTTGATGACAAAGAATTAAACAATATCATGTAGGTAAAGAATGATGAATGTTGAAACACTATAAACTTGTAAGAAAACTTGACGCATACTACGTTTGTTCAAAGATGTTGGCTTTAGTAGCTATCTTAATTTCAATGATCACTATCATATATGGTCGAATTCTGTTGTATAATACAGAAAATAAATCGATTGTTGAAAAATTTGATTGTGTTTATTATGTAACTGATGATGGGCAAGAAATTCCATATTGTCAACGTCTTCGTGCCACTCAACGTATCGATCAAAATTGGAATGAATGTCAGAATCAAGGCGAGAAAATGTCATTTCATGATCTAATCAGTAAGAAAATCGAACCAAATGAAGTTCTTACATGGAGCTCAAGCATTGAAATGGTTGATATTTATGCCGGTATCTTTTATAACGAATCATTATTTGAAGATATTGATCACCAATTTCTTTGTAAATGTATCAAACGAGGAACATTCGGAAAGTATTGCCAGTATGAATTGACACATGAAACAATAAAATTTAGTCAAGCCATTGATATTCAATTTAAACAAAAAGAAACTGGTGATCCATGGAATACTCAAAGATATGGAAAGATTCTTTGCTATGAAACATTGCCTTTACAATTCTATGGACTCTGTCTCGATTGGCGAGATATTTGCGATGGTAATCCACAGTATTTCAATGGTCTTGATGAAGAGAATTGCGACAAGTTAGAATTCAACGAATGTGAAGATGATGAGTTTCGATGCACAAATGGTATGTGTATTCCGGAAGAATTCTGGCTTGATGGCTAGTATAGTTGAATATTCCTATGATATATATATATATATATTACGCACTTTTATAGGTAATTATGATTGTATGGACTGGTCTGATGAATATAATATTGATTTAGGAGAATCATGTTATTTTCAGGCAAAGTCTATTGAATGTGATGAACATTTGTGCCATCAGAACACGTACTCATGCGGTGATGGACAATGTATTGAATGGTTCGCTCGACTGGTATTTCAACGAGAAGTTTCATTCGGAAAGGACTGTTATAACAAACGAAATGTAAATTATATGTGTGAGGCAAGTCAAAATCAACCTTCTTGGACACTAAAAGATGGATTGTGTTCGCCAGAGAAAGGTTATGATGATTCTCGATATCCATCATTGAATATGTTGAATTCTGCAAAATTAACTTCCGACGAAATATGTCAATATCTATTTCGATGCATTTTATCAAATAACTTCGAGCATGATTGTCCTTGTGATCAGGTTAACTGTTCAAAAATAATGATGCAGTTTTGTTTATCCAATACCATAATTCTATATCCTCCTCGAGGACTGATCAACAGCAATTTAGTGTCCTTCTTCGTCTATAATGAATGGGAGAAGAAATCATTTGTTAATATGCTCGTTGTCACTGGTCAAATGAAATGTCGAGGATATCACTTTAGTGCCTATACAACAGAGACGTTGCCTTTTGCACTTGCATTATCAAATCGTCGCAGTCATTATTTTCTTTGTGCCATGAGTGAATATATGTATGGCTATCGAAATAATTCATCGCGTTTTCAATATGAGCCAAATTGTTGGAATAACTCTCGAACATTTAATGATCAACCGTATGCTGTTTTTCCTGATGTATGTCAGACATCTCGAGAATGTATTTCACAATATCGAATTCATGATGGATATCACGACTGTATTGATAAAGAAGATGACTTCAAAGACTTTGATAAAGACTATTGTACTGGTAATGTGAAACGACATCGTTTTCAATGTTTTAACAATGAACACAAATGTCTATTAGTCTCATATTTGGGTTCAGGAAAAAATGAGTGTTCAAACGGTTATGATGAAATATGGTACGGTACTGGCAATCCTATTGCAAGAGAGATCAATTGCTATGAAGGAAACAATGCAGGTTGTGATCGTTTAAGAGAGTATATTCGATTGTCATCAATCACCAATATTTCATTGCTTGAGCATCAAGAGAAAATATCGATTTCTCAAATACCTTTTTATTCATATTGCAATAGTTTCTGGGATCTCAATAATCATATTGATGAATCGAGTTTTGCATGCAAATATTGGACATGTCAACACTATGAATACGAATGTCAAACTGGACAATGTATTCAACTTGATTGGGTATGTGATGGTGAATGGGATTGTGCTGATGCATCTGATGAAGAAGCTATTGTGCTCATTAATACTTGGTCAGTACACAATGCCAAACTCTCCGAGTTAAATGATAAAGTGAAGAAATGTCGTGAACGATATTCTCAGTCTCCATTTTCTACCATATGCAATACTTCCTTTGAATTTGGATGCTATCGATCAGGAGTATCAAATCCATTGAATATTGATACTCATCGACCATGCATCAATCTTACTCAAATTGGCAATAAGATCGAAGATTGTTACGGTGGTTATGACGAAAAAAATACATTTGAAATTAATTCTCGCATGTTAGGTTACGAACTTGTCTGTGAATCTACTCATATATCATATGCAGCTGCTTGTCTTTATTCTGTATTCAATAATTGCACAACAATTCTGTGTTCAAATCATCGTGATGAAAATGGAACATGTTCAGGTACAAATGATTTTATTTGTCTAAGAACAAATGTTTGCATGAAGAATGCTCGATGCAATAATAAACTTGACTGTCCCGATGGAGAAGATGAATACTGGTGTATTTCGAATCCATCGCAAAATCTGCTACGTTACCGTTCTAAAAAAGAAAAGGAATACTATACAAAGCAGAGATCAATGCATTTTTCATATTCTCCAATCGTTGATATAAGCGTAACAAATGAATCGGCAATGTCAAATTCAAACAACACCATTCGAAATGACAGTTTATTCATTTCTTATTCATATCAATGCAATCGAGGTGTTACTATTCTTGAAGGGAATACGACTCGATGTTTATGTCCGCCAGCTTATTATGGTAGTCGGTGTGAATTCTTCACTGATCGAATTAGTGTCATTACACATGTTGCTCCCAACATATTATCAAATACGACGCTAAAAATCAAAGCTAATTTTGTATTCAAGGAAACAATCATCGATCATCATGTATTTCATGTTATTCCAACAACTGAAGATGTCAAGATTTTTAAACATAAATTCTATTTACTTTATATGCAATCTAATAGTATGCTTGCACATAAAATACAGCGATATTTCAGTCGATATGATGTGATTCATAATCATCCTTACTCAGTTCATTTCGATGTTTTTACACTTACAATAAACAATAGTATTCAAGAACTAGGCTCATGGCACTATCCAATTTATTTTGATTACCTACCAGGATTTCGTCTAGCCGTTATTTTAAGATTTCCATTCTGGTTTGGAAATGAAACGTATGATCGTTGTTTGAAAAATAATTGCACTGAGAATTCGACTTGTAAGCCGATTTTCAATCAAAATAACTCCTATTATTGTTCATGTAAAAGTGGATTTTATGGAAAATATTGTCAAATGTATGAACATCGTTGTGAATCGTATTGTTCTTCTGATGCACTCTGTCGATTCGATGATATCAATATAAATTATCCTTATTGCATTTGTCCAATTGGTCGATTTGGTCCACGTTGTCATTTAAAATATGATGATTGCTATTCAAAGCCATGTTTGAACGATGGAATTTGCCAAACAACTTATGATATAAGTGGCGAAATATCATATTTGTGTGCTTGTTCCGACGGATACTTCGGAAATCGATGTCAATATAAGAAATTATCTGTTAGTATCGATTTGCATATGGCTCTAATATCATCAGCTCGTGGCACAGTAGCTCAAATTTTCAATATTCATGAATATTCATTGAATTTGAAATATCAACAGGTCTATTACGATATGCCAAGAATAGTATTTTATGATCAGGATAAGATTATGCCGCCCATTCTCGGACTTCTTAAAATTTATCAAGATCTATCAGATCCACAATATTTTATTATGTACTTACTGGATCAGATAGTGATCAATATTACTTCATCTCCAAGACATTGTCCACATGTCTCGTCTCTATTATTGGAAAGTGAAGTTTTTCACAAAGATCCTCATCCATCTGTTCCAGCCGTCTTCAAATATCATCAGATCTGTCAAAATGATACTCGTCGTTATTGTTTTCATGATGAAAATTATCTGTGTATCTGTCAAGGTGACAACTATCGTGCAGATTGTTATATTTATAATACTCAACTAGATCATTGTGATAACTGCCTATATAGAGGAAAATGTCTTCAAGGTGATCGAAAAAATCCAACCAACTTCATATGTCTTTGTCCATTTTGTCATCAAGGACATCGATGTGAATTTAGCTTGAAGGCATTCGGCTTCACTCTCGATTCACTTCTTGTCGGCTATACAAAACACGTGAAGATCATTTATATCTTCATAGCTTTTATTATTTTCACTGTTGGTTTCTTTAATAATCTTTGTTTATTCGTCACATTTAAGCGACCTACACCTCGAAAGTTCGGTGCAGGTAACTACTTGTTTGCAGTCGCATTTGTCAATCAAGCTGCTTTGTTCTCTCTACTATTTAAATTTATTCAGATCACTGTTAATATTTCACATTTGGAAACATGCAAAGTAGTCTCCTATTTTCTATCCGTATTCACACGATCGACCTATTGGTTGACAAGTTGGATTACCATTGATCGCTTTCTTATTATTCTTTTTCCAACTTCTCATACATTAAAAAGTCCTCATCAAGCCATTATAATATGCATTATTACATTAATTATCCTTTTTGGTATGCATGTGCATGAAATCATTTATTATACAGTTATTGAACATCATGCTAGTAACTCATATATATGTGTAGTAAATCTCAATAGTCATTTGGTTTCAGCCTATAATCGTGTTTCAACTCTTATTCATTATCTCTTTCCGTTTTTTGTTCAAGTCATTTGTATAACTCTTCTGATTGTTTTAGCTGCATGCAGTCGACGAAAGACAAGTGAACAGACAATAACGTTTGCTCAAATATTGAAAAAACAATTTCGATCTCAGAAAGAACTCTATATTACACCCATGATTATTATATTTTCTTCTCTACCCGAATTAATTCTTACATTTAGTTTTGCATGTACGGAACTGGCTCACTGGCAGCGTCATACACTACTTGGTGCTTTTTTATTGTCTTATATTCCACAAGCTCTTGGCTTTGTTCTCTATATTATACCATCGACTAGTTACAAGACAGAGTTTAGCAAAACATTTATCGCCAAGTTTTTTCAATCGTTGTAGAACAGAAAAATCCATAAGCATGAAAACTGATGAAACTCGATGTTTATTACTTAAATTCCATCAAAAAATTAAGTATAAAGGCATTTTCTAAAATATCGGATCAGAGTGTGAGTGGGTGTGGGTGTGTGTGTGTGTGTGCGTGTGGGTATAGGTGTGGGTGTAGGTGTGGTTGGGTGTGTGGTTGTGGTTGTGGGTGTGGGTGTGAGTGTGAATCTTCATCTCTTCCACACCCACACCCACCCATATTCTTTTCGTGACATGAATATTTTTTTGATGTGCATATTCAAATGAAGAACATCAAGCAAAAAAGTTTCTAGTTACTTGCTTTTTTGCATTGGAGAAATAAGATGAATGCGTCAGATATTCTAAAATATTTATGCAATTCGACGAATCATAATTATATTGAAAATTATCAAGTTTTATCTATTTAAGAACGAAATAAAGATCTGAATCCATTTTCACAATAGTCGTTCTCTGTTAATACTGTCGATAATTTAATCTTCTCATTGATACTGGATGGAATCCATTATTGTTGGTCATTGCCTGCTATTGAGCGATGTCAACCACATTACAGCATACACATATGAATATCGATGAACGTAGTCTATTTGAAATGTATTTCCTTTTACAAATATGTTTTTTTTCTTTCTTGGTCATCACTCTTCGTCTACTCTCCATGTTGCATATTATTCTGTTACCATAAACAGTTCTTATCAAGAAAGCTCGTGGTGGACAAAAATTCAAAAAAAGACGAAGAAATGTAGGTAGAAAGAATAAAGATAAGATATGTAAAATATTGTTGTGCTGCGCAAGTCATAAAAGAGTCTTTCGGTAAACAAACCACGTGTGTCGCATACACAAAATTCAACGCAGTTGGAAACTATCACCACTGAAATTTCATCCTGGTGAGTGATTTATTACGATAATTTCTAAACAGAAGTCGAGTATTACAAGCGTCATAAATATAACAGACATATAATCGGAATATTAATTGCAAAGGACTGAGCCAGCAATGGAATCGATACCCATGATTAACTTCCATTTATCCGATCGACTGATGATTTTTTTTCAGTCAGTGGTCTAAAGAATTTGCTTTCCTGCATATATCGCGCACATGTTTATTAATATTATTATTCTTTATTCTAGAATTTGGTCTATATTTTACATCATTAGTTTACTACATTTCTGTGCCATTCTATTCATGACCTTTTGCGATTTTCGACATCTAGACCGAACTATCATCATAAGAAGTCAAGACAACGCGCTGATAGTTCTAAAATATGTCTCTCAAGAAAGATGAATGGATCGGTGACAGCAACCGTGAAACCTTTGTGTAACATAGAAATACATAGCAGTGAAGCCGAAAACCTTTCGACCGCAAAGCTTGAGGACGAGGATGTGGGCGATTAGTGTTCTATCATGCACCAAGGCCAACGCATACGAGGGAATACAATTCAGTCATAAAGCTATAGATTAATGAGAACTTAGAAAACTTTTGCCCACTGATCAGCACATAAGAGTGGGCACGGATCCTATCCGATCTAAAGCGAAAGCACGACAGTGATCAGGAAAAATATCGATCGTCGACACGATGCCCTTTAGTGCGAATGGGTTTGCGTGCCGATATGGCTCTGGTTGTGGGCGCCCCTAACCACATCTACACACTCATACCAAATTATCCATACCCACAGACTCACACGCAGTCACCCTCATCCACATATCCGATCACACACATCTAATCACTCAATCATCCACAAGGACACTCAATCACTCACACGCATTCACCCGCACACCAACACTGACACCCAATCACCTACATCCATGCATCCACACTTACATCTGTATTTTGATACGGTGACAGTGTATTGAATTTCAGAATGGATTTATATTCGTTCACGATTTTTAGTGTGTTTCTAGTAGGTTAAAAATTTTGATTTTCACCATTTCGATGTCAATCAAAATTTAAAATGTTCTGGAGTTTTAGTTCGCTAATTAATACTGGTTAACAAGAACTATCGATACTTTCATGCATATTAGTTACTCAAGTGCCAATCCAGAGAAGTTCCTTACTTGTCTAATTTTTTTTATTGTTCTATTCAAATGGTCTATCACGCAGATTTTTTTTAATGCGAATTATCAAAGGTAACGTTAAAAATCGTGTTGCATTTGATTAAACTGTTCAAATTCTAAATTCTATGGAAAATTTAGGCCTTACTTTTTGAACACTATAAAAATCAATTCCGAGCGACAAGCCAATTATAAAAAATAGTAGGAAGGTTGGAAAAGTTAGGTAATCGTCTGAACTAACAGTCAGGTAGCATAAGGTTCTGGAAGTTTCTGTTCTTTCTCTAACATATTATTTAATATAAAAATTCAAAATATTCATACACGAAAATATGTATAAGGTATAAAATTTCTATGTGTTTATAGTGCATAGATACTCTTTGCATTTTGTCAGAGAAGTATAGAGTCAGAACTATTCGAAACTTATAAACTACCATCGTTCGTTCTCCACTTATTTCCACCAAGTTGAACTGAAAAATTGACGAGTGATATTGTTTGTTGTTCATGATAGCAAGAAAAAAGAAAAGAATTGGCATAAGTGATAATCATTAACTAATTCGACATATAAATTGTTTATTTAAGTCAAAGTCAATATGTTAAAACACGCGAAATAAACCAAAACACTTCAATAGATCTTCAATACTTTATCTAAGAATATCTATCCTTCAGCATTATGGTTATTAACTAACTATAATAAGAAAAGATTCAGTCACTTACATTGATAGAATTCATCGAAAAAACAGCAGCTGATAAGAAAAATAAGACACAAAAACAACGAAACAGAATATATTACAAATATAAAAACCAGGTTAGAATGACAAGGAAGTAAAACAAAGTTGTTGATTCAATTTCTACAAGTCTCTATACTAATTACATGATTAAGAGACCGATCAGCATTAGTTGAAAGAAGACATATCAGAAATGAAATGATTACTTCATAGCACTAGCAGTTGAAAATTTACGCGAATTAAGTCATCTATGGAATAGATAGACGAATCAGTCTTTATACGTTTTGCTAACGAGTAGCATTTTAGTTTTACTTTACGAGTAAATAGGTAAATAAAATATTTACTTGTCTAAAGTAAATATATAAACATAATACGTCCATATTTTTAGTTAGATACACATGTTTAGTACTGATCTGCTAACAAACGATACAAATTCTGCCTCTTTTTCTGATGCTCCTCATAATAGAATGTCGATCTTAAGAAAATAAAAATTTGTTCTAAGACTTGACTAAAACATAGAAAATAGGCCTCCCGTGATCAGAAAAATAAAGTTCAGAAATTTTAAGGAACTTCCTACAGATTCATATTTCTCGATTCCGAAACTATTCGGTCAAGTTGTATCAAATTTACATATTTTCTTGGAATCGCCTGCTTTTCAATGAAACAAGGCTCTGTATCATTTGGTAGCAAATAAGTGCATAATTTACGTGTTTATCTAAAAATATGTACATATTATATTTACATGTGAACTAGGGTGTGGGTCTAGATCTCTTATTCATCCATACTCATACCCACACCCACACCTCGAACGCTACTTGTTTCTTAATGACTGCTGGATTTGTTGATATTGCTGTTGAGCAAGAAAGATCATTTGGTTTATTATCATTATCATTATTTTCGCTTATATCATCATCGTTATCATGGTTTTCATTGCTAACTGAACTTGTTTCCTGTTTACAATCATTCGTTATATTTCTAACAAATTTATTGTACCACCGATCATAATACCTTTTATAACATGTTTCATGAATTTTTGTTCCAAATAAAGAACCATTTAAGACTTCTTTGTGCTGAGAATAATAACCGAATTTTATTTTGGCTTCAGTATCAAATGTTACAGTACGTAAACGTTCCTTATTATTATTATTAATGGTCTTTGAACAAACAGCACAACGAGTTGCCATATTAATCAAATGTATAAGATCACAAAAAACCATATCCGCCGAAAGCCATTACTGCACTGTTCTCTCTACGTGTTACTATGCAATAAACCTCTGTTAGAGAGAGTTTTTGATAAATATAATCGATAAACCCAATGTTTATATTTCTGTCCTAAAGAATTTTATTATCTTTATTTATTAGAAAAACATTTTAATGCAGAATAGGTGTGTATTCAAAATGCATAGACATGTCAAATTGTTCACTTTTTAGAAAAGAGCAATGAATCATCTTTCACTAGCGTACGGATCATCGTATTTTTTTTATGACTCATGCCTTTGCATAGATGTACATAATGCTTTTTGCTAAGTCATCAATACATAGGTCTATTCGATATATATATAAACGGAAAGCTACATTTCACATTCATACAAGTAAAAATTATCTGTTCATACAAATTTATATAGAATGTCTTCAAAACAAATTAATATTTTTTTGACTGGTGCAACTGGTTACATTGGAGGTTCCATTTTAACTGGTCTTCTTAATCATCCAAATGCTTCGAATTTCAAAATAACTGCTCTCATTCGTGGTGATGAAAGTAGAGTAAAGAAACTCGAATCACTTGGTGTTACTCCTGTTGTTGGATCAAACGATTCACATGATATTATTGAGAAAGCAGCAAGTCAATCAGATGTTGTTATTCATACAGCTGATTCAGCTGATGATCTTCCTTCAGCAAAATCAATTGTCTCGGGTTTAAATAAACGAACTCAAACAACAGGAAAACAAGTCATTTATATACATACTAGTGGTACTGGTGTTCTTGCTGAAGATGTTCGTGGCAAAAGAGGATCAAACACAGTTTACAACGATCTTGATCCTGACCAAATCAATGGTCTAGCTGAAATTCAAATACATCGAAATGTTGATCTCTTTATAATCAATGCAGCACAAGTTAACCCTTTATTAAAAAGTGTTATTGTTCTCCCCTCCGTCATCTATGGCACGGGCACGGGTCTGTTTAAGCGTCAAACCATCGTATTCGTAAAATTAATTCAGATTGCCTTACAACAGGGAAAGCTAGGATTGATTGGACCAGGTGAAGCAACATGGGATAATGTTCATATTGATGATTTAGTTGATGCTTACATTATTCTTTTCAATGAACTTCTCGCTGCTTATGGACCTGATGCGAAACCTGATGTAAAACCTAATCCATATTTAACTACAGGACGTGAAGGCTACTACTTTGTTGAAAATGGGCGGAATACATGGCGAGAAATATTCGAAAAAGTCAGTGAAATTTTACATAAGAAAGGATACATTCAATCATCAAAAGTCACAAGTATTCCCGATGATGAGATAAATACTGTTTTTCCTGAACCATTTCGCTGGTTTCTTGGTACACAGTCAAATGCTACGGCTCAGCGACTACGAAAATTGGGATGGAAACCATATCGACCTAGTGTTCTCGATACTATTGAACAAGAAGTTGATGCTACAATCAGCGAAAACAAAAATTGAGACTATTTTAATATATTTTCTTATAAATTTTTTATATTATGAAAAAAAAAAGAGCTATTAAAATAAAATATTCTGAAAAATATATTGAATAATTTCATTTTCGTAAAAGATAGAAATAAAAGAGCGGAATTTCTTGTCGAAGATTTTACTAGATGGTTGTGTTAACGGGAGACTTGCTTTATCTGATAGAAAATCAACGTCTGATTTTATTTAGAAAAGCGTTCACTATATATAGGTGAACGAGTTAGAAAAATCCAAAAGAGATTTGGAAATAATCATGAACGAGAGGAAAATACCTGAACACTATCAAGAGAAGAGAAATGTCCAAGTGATGGACAGAAAAGGAAAAAAAAGATATATAAGTATATCGTATGTGTCATCTATACGATAGGATAATGGAAAGGAAAGGAAAGGAAGAAATATT
>CAJNOL010001345.1:0-15666 GCA_905250125.1 Rotaria sordida | reverse complement strand
GATATCATAGAAATACAGCTCATCTCAACGATAATGGTTGGGAACAATTAATCAGAACAAATCTACCTTATTTACGTAAATTTCACTACGAAAACCATCAATGCTTTTCACGTTATGATGAAAATGATTTTGATTATACGAAAATCAATCAGTTTACTTCGCCGTTTTGAGTTGCACGTTAATGGTATGGCGAATTAGCATTGAATATGCATACTAAATGTATCTATTGCGAAGATTATCCACAGGAGTACGTTCATTCAAGTCTTTTCTACTGATAATATCATCTCTATTTTCAGTTCTGCATGGTTTATTATTTCTGCACATCCAGAAATAGTCTCATATTCTGATAAGAGCAATATTAGGGACAATTGTGCTCGACATATTATCATGTCCAATCCACAAACTATGAACAGTTTTTCCATTCAATTCGTTCCACATATTGTATTTCGTAGTAATGGTAATTCTACTAAACGACAAAATCAGTTATTTCTTGATAAATTCAAATCTACTTTTATTGCTATTCATTTCACTCATTTAAATATCAATTGCGAGAACATCTATATTAAAATGCTGCATAAAATCATCCGATTATTACCTTATCTTAATTCACTAAAAGTTTCGTCTTTACCAATTATTCAATCGGATTGGTTGCTTATCAATCATGGAAAGATTCTTTCTTCAACATTAATTAATAATAAAATAACAGAAGTTAGTCTTAAAAACATTAATGATATTGAACAAGTGTATTTTATTATTTATCTGTGTCATCATGTGCAATATTTTCAATTGGATATTCCAAAGGACATGAATCTCAACGTGCTCGTACGATTTCTTTTAAATAAATCTGCTAGAAACACTCGTTTTCTCAATTGTTTATGTCTTTTCACTTCAAATCCCAACGAATATGTGATTGATCAATTACAAAAAATGATTATATCAGAGAAACTACTTTTTAATTTCAATATCAAATGTATTTGTAATAATATTCTTTTGAAATGGCCTTAGTTTTTCTTTCTGTGAATTTTTCATACAAAGCAAAGTTCATATATATTTGCAATGTAAATACTCTCATAGTTTGTGTGTGTCCGTTTTTCTTTCTGATGAATTTTTTTTTGTATTCTTCATGAACTCATTAAATCGATTGTTTGCTATAACTAAGATCTCAAATAAACTTTTTATTTTTAAATAACATGAAGTTTAAACACTACACGAACACATTGTTTAATCAAACATTATTGAAATTTTTTCATTAAATCAAACCGTTCGATTGATTAGAGATTGATTTTCCCTAAACAATAAATCTCAAGATATAGAATATATATTTTTTGTTTTATATCACTGGATGTGCCAAAATGTTTGCAATGTTGTTTATTTCGCATATATTTCAGCTTAAGTAAATAATAAAATCTTGATCATTTTTTACAAGATGCACTGTGAAAAACTGTAATACTAAATTCCTATTGGCTTATTCTAATAGTTTTTCCCATAGTCAAAATGAAAAACCTACATAATAGTATTACTTCTCAGAATATTGTAAATGATAAAAAGAATGCGGAAGACTTTGTTCTGTAAATATTTGAAGACTGAGGATCGATAAAACTTTGATATTTTTGTAAAAGATACACCATCGATAGCTCTACAAAAGCTCCATGAATAAACCGTTATTGACATACTCTGATAATTTTCCCAGATAGCTGAAAATGAAGATCTACGGATGTTACTTTTAGTCATCACAAAAGCGAAACAAAGTCGCCAGAAATCACAGTTTTTGTAGCTGATCTGGCCCATTGTACTAAGATTCATCTTTGAATATATCAGTACGATCAAATTTGCTTATTGTAAGCAACAAAATCTACAGGACTTTTTAAAGACCATAGCAGGGTGTGGGTGTGTGTGGGGTGTGAGTGTATGTATCCATTTCATCTACGCACACACCCACACCTAATGCATGCTGAATTGACTGAAAATAGAAAAGGTAACGGATTAATTCAGAAACGAATTGAAATATATGCATAATGCACGATTTTGCTCAATGGCTAAAACCAATATTCAAAGAATGTCAGTTACTAATTTGAAGCTTTCAGACTTTATTGTCATTTCTAACATCTAACTTTGGTCTTTTCATTTACGTTTCTTTCGTGAAATGAATTAAAAACGGACCTGCATCCAAATTAGATCAAGTTCATATAGTAGGGAATGAGTTTTTCGTGTGAAATCACGATTTCTGAGCACTCTCAGCAGAGAGATACGCATGTGCTGATGTGTGTGTAATAAAGGTTTTTGTGGCACCCTCAATAAGACAGACATGTATGTATATGTATAATGATGCGAAATCTCGAAAGATCTTCAAAAAATTTCTTCCCGAAGACTAAAATCGTTTCAAAATAGGTCTCAACAATTGGAGAATACTTGCTGAGGAATTGTTTCAACTTGAAGAAAAAATTTCTGTCAGGAAAAAATCGTTTGAATTGATCTTTTTGGCTGGAGTTTTCGAGATTTCGCATCACTATACATACAGCTTGATTACTTTATTTTTGACCATTTTGTTCGGCTTACTGTATTTCTACCAAACTTCAAAAAATCTTTCTTTTGATATGATTGGATAGAGCATTGGTCACCCTATTGAACTGCATCCTTGTCAACTAATTTATTTTGCATCTGGGTAACTAAGATCGGTAAAGTTGAAAAAGTACTCAAAAAAATTTTCTTTGTGTGATATTTTGAGACGTTTCTCTTGAATAATTCAAATATTATAACCTATAAAGTCTTTCGATATTCATTTTTCATTTGTATATAGCTGGATACACAATTCATCGCTCTATCAAATTATATAATTTTTATCGTCCAATTCGATGCTCGGGTTGTCCAAGAGTTAAATAAATTTTCAAGATGACTTGTTTTTTTGGATAAAATCTCAACCATTATCTTCTTGACTAGGCTGGGATTTCCTAGTTATTTGAATCGTCTTCATTAATATATAGTTGCCTACAGCGACAATTTCTAGATTATTTCTTATAAGTTGACCCTGATTAGCACAGATCTAATAGATAATTTCTGTATTATTCGAACACTATCCGAAATCTAGCACTATAAGATTTCATAAAAATTCAACGGTAAAATAGGATTTCCTTCGTAATTTGAAAATAATTTGATGCGATACTTTTTGGAAGTTTAAGTTTGTTGGCTCTCTGCAGTCTGGAACCATTTTCGCAATAATTCAATTTAGCCCTATTGAGATAGGTGTGAAAAAGATTTTTGATTACTTTCTGAAGTTTACCAGCCTTGGTTATCCAGATACAAAATAAATTAGTTGAAAACGATGCGCTTCAATAGAGTGTGTGGTGGGTGTAGGTGTGAAAGGTTTATCATCCACACCCACACTTACCCCAAACATGATATGTGTAATAATGTTTGCATATGCATGCTACTTATTATCTTGTTTTTTGGCACAATCTAGATGAGTGGGACGTTAGTTAAATGATTTGTTACTCATCTAGATCTAGAATTTCGTGAATCACAATAGATTACATCAATAGTTTTGTGAGATAGACTTAATAAAAGTGTCGCTGCCTAATCAGATAATATTGAGCTCTAAATTACGCTCAAAAATCGATTAAACAAATGAAATTTTATTTGACGTTCTGCATCAGTTTATGTCTATAGTGTAGTGATCACGAGAGTTGTAATGAGACAAATCAATTTCTTTATTCTAACACTTCTCAAATAATCCAATAAGAGTGATGATTTCTCATAGGTTAACAATCAACAAGCTGTTTACTTGTGTAAAAATTTTATTTGTCTATTGATCGTCAGTTTGAAAAATGACTGAACAAGAAAGAATTTGAGTGTCATAAATGCGCATACCATGAAAAGCATAGATACTAACGTTTGATAAACGTTTAGAATCCGCCTCTTCTTGGCTTTCTTGATCCTTGTCCGAATTGTACGTACTCAATCACTACCTGATTTCGAGCTTGAATCTGCAAGTTCTTTTGGTTCTCTGGAATACTTTATCGTTATTGTTTTTCCTAAATACTATTTGACAATGACACTGACTTTATCAATTGTTACTGGATTTTCAGTATTGTTCAAAATGTTAACACCAAGAATCGTCACAAGGTCACAGACATCGGCAAATACACTTCCTATTGTTTGTTTAATTTCATAGATAGACAGATCTGACAATGGACTGAGTAAATGTCAATTTTCTTTCTAATTTCAGTTGTTTATGATGATGAGAGAAACGAACAGTAATCCTTGAATTCAATTCAGCTTCACTCGTGATTGTATAAAGAATAGATAAATGTTCCAAACAATCACAAAGCAACCTTTTCATTCTCTTTCTTAAGTCCAAGAACGTCGCTAACACAGGCTCTCTCTACATATATATGTTTGTGAAAGAAGTAGCATGTATGATGGTACATTTGTTTTTTTTTTATCCGTTATGAGCAATTATATTTGGTCAAAATTCATAATTTCGTTGTTTCAAATCATTTTACATCAATTTTTAGCTTATTAGGAAACAGAAACCTAAAAGGAATGAATGTGAACGGCGTGCTGATACCTTCACAAATGCTGTATGCATGTATAACATAACTTTTTTTTTGAAACTGGCTATGAAATCCTACAGTCAAAAAGCAGGCGTCATGTATTTGAATAATATAGTTAAATAATTGACATTTTGAATGAAAAAGATAAAAGCAACGTCTGATTTTGATTTACTTTTTTAATTAATTTGAATTTTTTTATTTACTCCTTGATTAAACTGATTTTTTCAAATTGAAAATCGATTGAAAATCAACAAAATCAACTGTTTTCCCCTTGTACACATTCGAGTTCGAGCCAAGTTCAATCTTGAGGGTATGGGTGTTGTAAATACATGAATCGTAGCCACAATTCACCTACACCCACCCTATTTTTTAATATAGACAGTTTTGCAGAGCTCGTTGAGCCCTATCAAATCATGTAAACATATTAGGAACAAACTTTAGTCGATTTTTGAATTAGCTGCGCCTTATCTATAGTCCAAAGCATTCTACAATCGGAGCAAATTAAAAAATATCTTTTAATGACAAACAGCTTTTGTGATGATAACTAGTTGTGTAGTGACCTGTATAGAAAGGCCCAACAGCAGCTGGCATGGCGAATAACCCTTACTGGAATCCTTTTCGGCTCCAAAGCGATTTCACAGCTGAAGCGATTCTCTCGTCACCATGACCCATTCACCTACACCCTCACTCTCACACTCTCATCCCCATAAACGAGAAATAGACGAGCTGATAGGCTATTTAAAAAACTGCTAGAAATTGAATTATTCAGGAATTCGTTTCTCTGAATTACTTTGTAATTCATTTCTGTCATCCAGTGAAAAAATTATTTTAATACTTAATATCGTAGTAGATGATACATTTCATACATTTTAATAATCGAAATAGTCATAAATGGAGAGAAAAAAATGCCTTTTAGTGCCCATTTTTCCATTATCTACTTAATAGAGAAGTTATTGAAAAGCTGAGCAGATGTGTTGATCAGTATTCATGACACAACAACATTTCTGATGACTCTTAATCAATATTCAAAAGTGAAAATGAGTTTTCCTTTTTTTTTATAAAGTGACAGTTAATGAGAGTAACATTTTTTGCCAGTAAACATGTGTTCCATCAGCGCCGTAAGCTTCTTCCGATTTCCTTAAATATAGATGATACAATTTCTTCAAGAATTTTTCCAATAATCTGCCCTATACCCATACATATAGATAACATCATTTGTTCAAAAACTTTGAAGAGAAATTCAAATATCAATTTTAGAACGTAATATATTAATATGGATACTATTATAAGACTGAGACCAATTACTACAGCGCAATAGATATTAATTGTAATTCCTCTAATAACTATATCGCCAATACATATCAGGAATAGCAGATTTTCATAAGTGACCTTATTACGTTTCATACGATAACCAAACATTGTAGCACCACTAAAAAAAATTAATGATAATATATTGTAGAGACTAAGATCTAAGATAATTAGACAATAGAGTGTTCTAATGATGGAGTAACAATCAAAGATTATTACGTATGCTAGCATAATTTGGCCACAATGCCTTCCACAACAGAGTGCATTAGTGAATCCAAGAAATAATAAAGTATAACGGTTTAAACTAATTGACTTGCCCAACAAAACATAGAACAAGAATACGATAAATGTTAGAATGTATGGAATATTGAGCACACGTATGATAGTTTCATGAAGCCGATATCGGTTTCTGGCATTTACATTGTTATCGCTAACTGATTGTGACTTCATCGTTGATTGTAAAATGGAAGTGAATGACATATCTAGCGTCGTATCATGGGTTTGATAAATCTTTGTTTGAACGTGAGTTTCATATGGAATACAGGTTGATGACTCAACCATGGTGCTGGCACATTTTTGCTGAATCGAAGTTTGTGCAATTATTCCTTGCCCACTTGATTCTTGCACAATCAGTTTCTGCACTTGACGCTTGCGCACACCAACATTTGTTCCCTGTTCCCTTTGATTGACACTTTCTTGTTGAATGTTTTTAGTTTCGATGTTCTGAACTGCAGGCTGCTCAAGCATTGGACGTCGAAAATAGTTGTACAACCGTCGGAATTTGAAAATCCGGGTTAATTTACTTTTTTTCGATCGTTTTTTGCCAAGTGTACTGTCCATTTATGAATGTTGTTATTCTCAATTCGTTTTATTTTGCAACTATGTTTTCTTTTTGTTTCTCAAATAAAAAGGTGAAAGATAACGTTTCTCACGTGACACATTGAAGTATATAAGAGGTTTTTTGCTTTACAGCACTTCTGAGATGAAAAAAATTGTTATCTTTTATGCAAGCTAAGAACTTCTAAAGCATAGTGGACAGTCAGGCGACAAAAGTTTTTCTTGGGCTCTAATTTTCTCGGTTGCATTATGCGCAAAAACAGTTGAATAGTATCTCATATGAAAGCACATCAAGCATGCTACAAAAGTATATTTACTTGTATTTAAATATCCTTCACTAAAAAAAAAAGTTTCATCAAAATACTGAAAATTGTTTTTGCTCCTGACCTTTACTTACTGCCCACTGTGTGAGGGTGGGATGGGTGAGTTTCCAAAGATTAATTCCAAGCTCTTTTATGACACATTTCGTCCTTGCTTAAGGAACTTGTCAGGTAAATTCGGAATCAATATTTTCTACATAGAATTCATATCCCAAATCCAAAAAAGAAAGTTATGGAAGTTCAGAGCTAAACTCCAAACTTCAATCTAATGTTTCGAAATAAGAATGATATCGTAGAAAATCTCACATAATGGATGAGTGTCGAAAGAACTAGATTTAAATCACCATGCGACGTGTTTCGAACCTTGTTTAATCGTTGATCACCAGGTAGGTTTGAAATCTAAACCTATATTACAATCAAAGGACACCTTAATATCCGATAGAATTCATTCATACGGAAGTCAAAGAAAATCGACAGTCAACATGAAGAATTCAAATCAAAAGGGGTACAATCAATTATATTGTTGAAATTAGTTGCAAATAATATGTGCTTGTAAATAAAACTGAATGTAGAGTTTAGCTTCGTTGAAACGTTTCGTAACTTTTAAAAGATAGTACTCTTCAGCGCTTGAAATAAATACTTCCTTCAAAAATTAATCAATCATCTCTTCAGAAATTTTTTTTCTATCATTTTTGTTTTACATTCTTTTCGATGTTTCTATGTCAAAGTAATGACTTAAATTTTCTTTTTTCTCATATTTCAATAGCCCTTGATTCAATTTTTGGTAAGGAGATTATTCTTGGAACACTACAAACAACATATCGTAAAACCATAGCACGGTTTATAATAACGGTATTTTTCTTGCTTATGTTGTGATTTGACTAGTATAGATGGAATGCGTTCACAGTGAAATGTACCACGACCTGAGTTATTAGATTATAGCTGATCTGAATGAATATCGTTGTCCCCTAAGAAACAGTTCATATATAAAAAAACTGTTGAATACACATTGAAAGTGCTTTTACGATCGTTTATGTCTATTTCAAACAATGCTTTTGTATCTTTTTGCAATAAGAAATCCGCTCTCATATGTAGAAGCCGTATTTCATAGAACACGACTCAATGCATGTTTCTGGAGATAGTTTTTTTTTCCAATTATGAATGAGCTCTTCTGTGATAAGAACATACCCGAATTTCTAGAAGAAAGCCTATAGATAGAACATCGTTTTAAGTAATATACAATGATATTTTACTCAATGCGTTCTCGTTTCAAAAAGAATTCTTCGTATGTGACATGTTTGTATGCGTATCGCGTTTATTAGATCCTATAAAGATAAGGACAAATTTTTCTTGTAGAAAACATCAAAAATTTCTTGAGAACATAATCCAAATGAGCAGTGAAATGACTTGAACGCACTTCCTTTAGTGGAAAAACGCATTTTCTAATTAATTGTTCTTTCTTATTAGTTTTATCTCATGGGATATCCAACTTCAGATTGACGCATTGCCAAGATGACGGCAGCAAAATATTGTCCACGCTGACCTTAGATATTGATATGTACATTAAAGCTAAAAAATATCAATAAATTGCATAAAATTGTTTAAAAAAGTTAATTTTCAGAGGAGATCTTCTGTTATGGAAGAGTCTTCTAATATAGGGATATCTAATATGTCGGTGGTTTTAGAACAAGTCAAAGCTCGACTTTCAGATTCATAATGAACAAACTTTTGGTAGACTAATAATTTTGAAGAAAAGTTAGAAAATGGAAACATTCAAAACATAGTCTGGTGACCAGAGCAGGACACAGAACGTTCCTGTCATGTGGGTGTGGGTGAAGAGAAGATCAACATCCACACCCATAACTTTTTAAAGTCGAACATGGTCAGGACTTTTGCAAAAAATTCATACTGAAATTTGACTGCAAAGAATTGGATAGAAGAGATCGGTTCTGACCAGGCAACATTAACTGCTTTGTCATTTACAAACACATTATTCAAAATATATGTAAAGAAAAGAAACGGTTAGTCACGACTCATGTTTGCAGATCATAATGACGTGTTGTTATCTCTAAGAATAAAAAGGACAAAGTCCCACGCACTTTGTACTCTGTAAGAATGACAAAAAGTAAACTATGATTCTTCTTAACTTTTGCCCTGTATCACTTAGCTCACGCATCAAGCTCTAGCCGTTTCAATAAAGATTCTTCGAGAGGTAGGTGCTTAATATGTTTTTTTTTATCTAGCATTACCTCTCATTCCGATCACACGAGCAAGCTCGTGAATGGTTATACATCAATATATTTTAGCTTATTAATAACATTCCTTAGTTCTAGATTCAATAGTATTGTTTTTACAGCAGCATATAGCATATTTAAGGGTTGTAATTGTATAGGGACTGTAGTTACTATTATTCGTATAATTTTCTTTTGTATTTATATATATACATATACAATTTGAATGTACAATTTATGTATTCACATATATATATATATATATATAGTAGTATGATCGACGTTTTGAAGAATTAAATATTCATTATCAAGATGTGTATAAAGTGTAAACTACAACGATTAAGGATGTAAAGAGAACACTAATACTCACAGCCCACCAGTTAATATGTAGTTGCAGTAGTATTTCATTTATAACCTTTTTTTTAATATTTTGTATTTATAAAGAAAGTATCATATGTTTTTTTTTTGTTGTAAATATGAAAAATTGTGAACTTGATTATAGTAAAGTTATGTAATACAAGATGAAATAATATAATATTGTATAATTAGTCAGACGGATAAATCTATTAATAAATTTCACTTTTTTTTGAAAACAATTTGACAAATATGATGTCCCATGGGACGATTTCTTTTTTATCCCGTTCCATCACACATGAGGCTCTGATAGGAATTATCTTCTTTCTCACTGCGTCATCTCTTCTTGTACACGTAGTTGTAGGAATTTCTGAACAGCACACATCATATGTATAAATACATGCTTACAATTCAGTATATTCACATTAACCAACTATTCTTTATAGTTAGAATCAAAGGTAGATTTCTGTGAAAGCACTTAGTATATAATTTGCCTTCTGTCTTAATTTGAATTTATTTAGAGATATTTGCCTATTCATTGTCTATTTCAATTGAACGATCAACAGTCAAATTAACAAGAAGAAAGAATGTCATCATTGGAATTAAAAATTGTTAATATTTTTGAGAAGAAATTATTATCAATTCGTTCAATATCACAAGGTGATTTATATGAAAAATGTGGACGAGATGAATTATTGAAGAAAATTCAAGCGTTTACACAAGAAAATCAACCAATTAAACTACTTTTGCCAGCATTTCCATTCAAATCTCCGAATATGGAAAAAGTTTGTGGAAAATTGCCCGATGCTGGAGAATTATATGCACTGGAATACTTAAACAGAATTTGTGAAGAAATCAATTTTCTCTATGAATATGGTTGTGATCTGGTAATATGGTCTGATGGACGAGTATTTAATGATCTTATTGGTGTATCCGACAGTGACATGTTCACATATGTGAGTCGTTTAAAATATTATTCAATGACAATGACTCATATACAATGGGATAGTATGGATAATTATACTGGAGTTGGAAATGGTGAAAGTTTAGTGAAGAAGTATGGCACATCAACTTTTGATTTTGATCAATGGTTACTCAAATCCGAAAATAATCCAGAACAATTTATTCATTTGAGAAAATTCATGGAAAATGATTTGGGTAACAACACTGAAAACAATAATCTTTCACGTCGACAATTAAAAACTCAAATGAGTTTAATCGCCAAACAAATGATGATACGAAATGAAGCATTGACAAATCTGTTAAAAAAACACTATCCGAACCATATTCGTCTATCCATTCATCAACATCCAAATGATGGAGAAAAATTTACAATTCGCTTTTTCATGGATGCCACCATGGTCCAATCTAATAATCATTGTGTTCTTCGCACACCATGGCACAATGTTTTGGTTATCAATGTTGAAGGAAATGTAAATTTAATGCCATATCGAAAATTAAATTTAGAATGTGAACATGTTCCAATACTGCTCAACAGTCAAATATGGACTTTTGTTCAATTACCTCGCGATTCACTTGTTTCACTAGCGTCCACTTTGAAGTTGTCGTTACTGGATGATTCACCTCACTTCGGTTTATCGATCGATTTAAGTAAGAAAATTGACGTATTTCAATTGAATGTTATCTGGATGAAGATGTTAATGGAAAAATTCTGTTTCATTGTTCTTCGTCAATATCCAAACTCACTTGACAAAGACAAGTATTCACAATTCTGTGAACAATTTGGCCCATCAGTTATGTGGAAATTTGGTTCGTTGCTCACGATTAAGGATGCACCAGTCCCAGTCCTGGCTGGGTGTCCAGTCCGACCGGGATCCAGTCACGACTGGGTACTGAGTCCTTCGATCTTTAGTCCATTAGTCGAGTAGTACTTTCTTCTTTTCTAATATATTGTCATATAGTGATTCTTAGACTGTTGAAGTACTAATATAAACTATAACACTGAATTCATTGGCTAATCATATATTTCTATATATCAATCGTTATAATTTAGAAGACTATAAATAAATTTCATGTCTTCGGGATGTGAGTGTAGCTAGGGTGTTGGTGTGTGTGTGTGGATGTGAGTGTGGGTGTTGTTTGGATTTGGGAATGGTTAGAATGACAATAATGATACCCATACCCTTAGAAAAGAGGGAAGTACTGATCGTTTAGCGGAATAAACGTCAAATGACTAAATACGCAGTCGGGACTGGAACCCAGTTACTGACACTGGTACACACCTACTCATGATAAAATCAGCATTGATGCCTGAAAGTAGCCATTCGTCTTGCGATTCGTTACAGTTACATTTTGATTTATGCTTTCCACCAGAGTACTTATTAAAAAGAGGTTCGTACAATGATGACATACCACAATATTTGATGCTTTATTGTGTCAAAGCTCTTCCTGAGTGGAAATGGAAAATAATATTTGTCAATGGACAATTATTACTTGAATCGATTCAAGAAAAAGATATCTTGTTTTGGAAAACAATCGATATTTCAAGTTCCGTGTGACATCCAAAAACAAATGAAAATATTTTCCGATATTTAGAGATGTCGAATAATGTTATTCAACCAGTCAAAAACACATATTCAATCAATAATGAGAATATTGATACAAAAACATTTCAAGAACTTAACAGCAGAATGAAAAAGATAATGATGCATAATGCAAAATGGTATATGGAATACATTAATTTATGAGTCTGTCTGTTCTTTTTATAAAATGTTTTTGTTTTGTATGGTTTGATGAATGTGTGTCATTTTTTCTTAGAAATATCATTCACCCAAATAAATGATAAAATAAATACAAGATTTTTTTATTCTGTCAAAACAATTAATCCAAAGATGAAAAGTATCCCAAATACTCAAATTTTCTACTAGAGACGTGTTGCTTTCATTCTAATCATTACGATATAACGGCAGTATCTCAAATAATTGTGCGATATAGGGCAACTTTATCATTAGATCTCTATCGGCTTTCGCTTTCGCTTTCTCTCTTCACTTATTCTTCATTTCATTCTTTCTATCTATAAGTATGTTTGCTCAGCATATGGTCAGTGTATGTGTATGATTCGATTTCGATCTTGAATAACCAAAACTCGTTCATTCTAAGTTAACAACGAGCTATCAGCAGATTTTTGAAAGATCTGAAAATAACGATGATGATGTTGTTTGGAGAAATGGAATTGCATTGGTGAATTCAAGTAATGATACGACAGGATCTCTTTCTAAAATCGATTTCATGTTTATTTTTACACAATCCCTTTATTTTATTACATTTTCTCATGAGACTACCTTCTACAAAGTGAAATAAGATCTAAGAGTATTGTGGCAATCCCAGAAAAATGATCAAGTTCCCTATGGAAGTTTCTTTTCTTTGTAGAACTCTTATTCGTCTATCATGTTAATTGAGGATTGAATCGAACTTAGAGAACGAGAAGCTCTTTTCATCCTTCAAGGTTAGACATAATCATCAAGTACTTAAAGCGTCGTGCATCTATCCCACTTACACTCAAATATAACTAACTAAAAAGTCTGCATAAAAAAATTAAGAATAACTAATAAAAAACGAACACAAATTACTTAAATACAAAAATTCAATGTACAGGGTGCGTAAAAACGTTTTTTCAGGGGAGTAACGCTACAACTTCAAATAGCATTCGTAACAAGTTTTATACCAAATTAAATTGCGTCGAAAATTGGATTTATTGGCGCTAAATAGTAACAGATATGGCAACTTTTTAGTGTCGAATTCAGAAAATTTTTAGAATTTTGCATCATATTGACATTGAAAAAATTACTTTCGTAAGGCAGTTCAAACTAGATCTCATTTAAAATGAAGTATATCACAAAGTACTATTTATCACTTAAGGTTTGATGAGCACCACCAATAATTAGTATGATGACCACTAGCTTTCTTTACGGCACGAAGATGAGACGGATACGAACATGAAATAGTTTCATATAAGTCAATGTTTGTTTCCATGTTTCTCAAAACATCTGGGGGTGTGGGTGTGGGTGTGAATTTGCACATAGAAGATATTCCCAAAACCCACACCCACACCCTAAAGGACAAATTAATGTATTTGTTGAAAAAATTGATAAACGCTAGGAAAATCTTCGCCTACACAGTGTTTAAGTACTTAACAAATACTAAACTTGACTTCTTAAAGTTATATGTTAATTTAGAATTTTTTAAATTAAAATGCTTATGATCAGAAGTAATGTCCTTTTGCTTGAATCGTGTTGCTCACAAATGAGTTTACCTTTATAGTAGACTTTAAATGAAAGAATTATTGTGCGAATTCTAAATTTTAAATAATGATTATCTTCAAAATTGTTATACATAAACATTAATATATATGAAATTAGCAAAAGATGTACTCTCATATGTAACTCAACAGTTTATTGGTTCAGAATCGAACATAAGTTCTAGACTAATTTTTCATTATTATTCTAGGTGTATTGAGTCTTTGTGCTATTGTTCAATATAGTCCTTACGATATCTTAACGTATGTACCAGATGCATTAATACTTCTCTGTAGACGTTCAAAGGATCCCACTTTGATACAAGTATGTAACATAGATGCTAATATTTCATCAACACACATATACACATATTATCTTTCTCGTTTTTTGGTCATTGATCAAGAAATGTCTCTTTGAATTTTGTCGTACTCATCAAGATGTATGGAATGAACATCGAGAAAAAGTCACTGCAGATCAACTTGTAATTTTGGACGACGCATTCATTTTCCATAATTATTATATTTGAAATTTATTTACTCATTTATACTAATTCGTTTTTGCTATATGTATTGGGTGTGGGTGTGGGTATGGGTGTGAATGAAGAGAAGACCCACACCCGCACCCACACCCACACCCACACCCACACCCACACCCACACCCACACCCACACCCACCCACACCGACACACCCACGTCCCACACACCCACACCCACACCCACACCCCGGTCAAGCTTTTAATACTGATTCCGAATATGATACTAGTTTTGACATACTCTGGAATTTTCTTGATGAGAAATGGCTAAATACTAGTTGTAAAAGTACAAAAACTGGACTCATTGCACAATGTGACTAGGAATTACCTCAGTGGCCAGTGTATTTAGTGTTTAGGAAACATACAGTTTGGTAGCTTTTGAAAAGAGCTATCAAATGAGCAATACCAATAGTTTGCATATTTCAATTTTCAGTTTAAAGTATTTGTAAAAGTATACAATGAAATGATAAATATAGAACTTATATCAATAGTGCTTACCAGTATCTTAGACCTACATGTCACGGAATTAACTACTCGGTCGGCAATTCATATCTGGGATTGAAGCCCTATCAAAGAATTATGAAATAAATGAATTCAGAACTATTTTGTGTCGTCTATTTATTCTGAAACGAAATCCATGATGATATTATCAATTACTAAATTAATGACTAAAAATGTATTTTTAGTTAATAGCTTTTAGCTTTCAAAATCCAATCAAAACATCTTAAAACTAGTGTCAAAATGTCAATCTCAACGTGCTCTTTCCATAGATATATGATTCGACACAGATGACCGAGAAAAGTACTGGTGGGCCTATTTGACTTCTTATGTGCTCACCTCCTTTGATAGGAAAAAAACACCGAACATAAAAAATTTCAAAAGACAAAATTATCGCAAGTGCTATTAGTGCAACTTCAATTCATCCTTTCAACAACTAGGGGAGGAAAGTTACCGTTTCCACCCAGTTGTGTTGCCATGTAACTGGTAACGGGTAACGAAAAATTTCTAACTTTATAAAAGTAAGGCTGTTTCTCAAAAATAATGATATTTTATAAAGTTTGATCAAAGACTTTTAAGATCAAGGAATCTCAATCGTAAGGCGGCTCTTCGAATTTTGTGGACTTGAGAATCTCACTAGAGACAGGCTATTTTTCCAGAAAGCTTTTTCTTCACTATTGTAAGGACCAAACATGACATTAATTGGACCGTTTGAAAGAGGACTCCTCCAAAGCTTTTCATTGACGCGGACAACATCACGGTTAGTCTTTACAATAGTGA
>CAJNOL010001344.1:51752-68139 GCA_905250125.1 Rotaria sordida | reverse complement strand
TTTTTCTGTATTGTATGAAAATTCTTATTATTCATGTCAGTTTTTTTTATATATAACTTTCTCTTCTTATCTGTTCACACCATGTTCTATGCATTTAAAAAATAAAAATATTTTTTGCTGTATTAATGGCTTGTATATACTAGCATTGTTTTTCTTTTTTTTCATTATAATGTGGAATCATATTTGCTAGATACAAATATTTCTTTTCTTTTTATATCTTTATCTTTTTTTTTTGTATATTGAATATGTTCAGGTCATATCATTTATTAAAAAGTTTTTAATATAAATATTCTCAATTATTGTACAAATTCATACTAATTAAATTATTCTGTGAAACGATGCAAATTAACGATGATGCATAAATTTGATTGGAAAACATATTCATAAAACTGCACTTGTAGTTGATGTTTAAAATACTTTTGTATCGCATAATGATATAACTACATTTCAAGTGAGCTGTATACGAGGTAGTCGAGTTAACTACGAGCACTTACTAGCAATTGAACGCAACATATCTCATATTATCGCTATTACATGATACCGGGATATGCGCGTCGCTAAATGGCTTCATAAGTTAATGCACACTTGTGCGCCCGTGATTTAACTTTCTCTATAACTTTAGATTGAAAACTGATCCTTTCTACCTAATATTAACCAAACAAAGAACAGTTAAAGACATTTTTTAACTGTCGTGATTTGCAAGAAAGAATTTTACGCCGTCACTTTTAAAAAACACTTTATTTCATAAAGTAGTTGATACAAAAGGCGATTTTGTTTGCGAGAATCATTATAAATCTAAACTGACCATACTACCAACGACAAAATGACTGCGAATCACATTTTTTATGTAACTTTTGATAGAAACAAGATAGGGAGTTGCAGTTTCCGCCGTTGGAAAGCGGAGATAAAGAAGCATGGAAACGTATTTTACAAACTTTTCTAAATATGCTTTTTGAGTCTTTTAAAGTCCATTTTCCAAAAATGGGTAGGGAAAAAACAGTTTTTATCAAACAGAAAAAAAGAAAAAAAGTTTTATTTTTCACAGGAACTGTTAGAAAAATCGGCTTCTAGTTCCGAGTAGAATACTTATAACTCCTGAACGATTGAAGCTCAGAATCTGAGCGGTGCACAGTTTTATAGATATTCAATTGTCGCTTTCAATATATATCAGATAGTTGAAAATTCCTTGTAGTCATCTATCAAAAACGTTGTTTCACAAAAAGCTCTACTGAAAACTTTAGAAAAACCAAGTCAAAAAGTCTATAACATATGATTCAATGTGTCTTAATTTCCTCTTTCCAATAGTGAAAACCGCAGCTCTCTATCTTGTTTCTGTCAAAAGTTACATGAAAAACGCGATTCGCAGTCATTTTGTCGTTGGTAGATACTGATTATTATAAACGATTATAACAGTAATGTACCAGATATATATACATGTAAAAATTTTATACTGTGACCAGTTGTTTCCAGAAGGGAACTTATTATGTAAATAGACTAAGCCATTCAGTCGAGGGTCAAGCGAGTCAATGCGACGAACGTTACTTGTTGGTTAGAGCCATTTCAAGATCCTCGTAATTGGTACAGAGCTTTTCATGGAACAGGACGTGCATCGGCAGCAGATTTTAACAAAAATGATCAATCTTTCGAGAAACAATATGCGCCTGTCGATGCTATCGCAAATATCCACAAAACTAGGTTTCGTACGACAAGAGTTGCGGCATACGGATCGGGGGTTTACTGTTCTCCAGATCCTAGATTTCCTGAACAGGGATATGTTGGAGTTGTTCAATGCGATACACAACAAGGAAAAAAAAGTTTTAAATGTATGTTGCAAGTAGCTGTAAATCCTGACAGTGTCGAATTTGCTTCTGACAAGAACATATGGATAGTACCGAATCCTGAAGATATTCGACCCTATGGTATACTTATCAAAGAGGCTTAATTGAATATTAGTATCAATTTTACATTTTTCTATTGTGAACTCTTTTCTTTGTACCTCTCCGAAGAAATATTTACGAGTTTGCGACTATTACATAAAAAGGACGTTCAGAAAATTTAGGTACAGCTGAATAAATAAATTTCTTTTTAGTTATTATAGCCTCTACAGATGATAATCAAGTTTGATATAGCTTCTATAACAACAAAACAGAACTGAGTTCAATCACTTTTCTGCATATGAAATGGATGGTATTGGTAGAACTTCAACGATACATTAATGAATTTTGAAGTACGCCATAAAGGACGGTTTCAGATCTACAAATTATTTGCAGTATTTATTCAGTTCTTAGATAAAATTAAATACCTGCGAAATTTCACTTATCTTAGTTTTATCCTAAACAAGCAATCAGTAACAACTCATATCAATTGATCTTTAATTTTCCATCTACTGTTCTCGTGACAAGATTCATGTGTTTAGATCAACCGGAAAGAAGTTCGGGTGGGTGATGCCGAATATTGTTCACAGCTAGGCAAAGTTTTTTAGAACTCTTTTCTCAAGATAAGAACTATTGCTATCTTTCTTATTTCTTTCTCGAAAAATACTTACTTCTCTTTTGTTCTATGATTGATCATACTCACATTTTTAAAAACCGTTATCTCCAACTTTAATCAATCTTAATTGAATTGTAGGAAATCATCATTTTAACCAATTTGTTTAGTAATAAGAAATAGAATTATTTAGAATAAAAAAAGCTCACTTTAAGTTTCAACTACCTTACTCGATCAACACAGTGAGTGTAGAGCAAGAAATTATTTTAATAAACTGCTTTCTTAATTGGCAATAGTTACGAATACGTAACCGTGCCAATACATATTCTTATGAAACTGAAATGTGAAATTTACATAAGAATATGGCATTAGCCAAAACGAACCAAAAAAAATATACATAAAAAGAAATACAGTCAAAATGAACAAAAATTAGTGCATTCCATACGAAAGAAAAAGTACTATACTCTAAATGAGCTCTTTCCGCTAGACGATTAGAAGATGAAAATACAAAAGAATATAAAAGCTATATTTGTACCAAATTAGTTTTAATAGTCGTTCATAAAAGTATCTGTCAGATCGCCTGTCTCCATGGGCGTAGTAAAGAAATGTGTCGAAATATATGGCTCAATCTTGAATGACGGACACCAATTGATTTAAATGAAAACAATAGGTTAAGAAACATTGTGACGAAATATTTACAACCTCTTTCGTTCGTTTTCTCATGCTGGTCAACAATTGGCGAATTTTAGTTTAGATTTCACTCGACAATTTTTCTATTTGATTTCTATTTACTTCTTTTTTTAAAAGTCAATAGAAGACAGGCCATGAAACAGCTTTTTTTTTCTTTCTTTTGTTCTATTGTTGTCATGATGATTGTAGCAGTGCAACCTTAATGTTTTCTCGACTATTTCTTTTTTGCAACCCAGATTGTAATCACAGGTTTTTTTTTCTGCTCATGACGAAGCCGCATGTCGATGAATTGGAATGAAGAGTCAGCTGGAAAATAAAACTCTGTGCAATGCTTGTCTGTAGAATTTTATTTTCTTGATTTTTCACGAGCAGTCATCCTATTCCGCGATTTTGCACATTGCGGATTCAATTCTGTCCCCCAAAATCAGTTCCATCCGATTCCGTGTAATGCCACTTCGATCTAATTCGGGGAATTCCGTTCGGGAATCGCTCACTTATTTTAGATATTTATCTTTTACTACACAAGGCAAGCTGAGGGTGAGGGTGAGAAGAAGTTCCGGAATCGGACGGAATCACTTGGAATTGATCGAAATTCCGTCTGATTCCATCTAATCCCGCTTTGATCTAATTCTCGAAATTCTGTTGGGAAATCGCTCGCAGACTTCAGATATTTATCTTTAACTATACAAGGCAAGCTGAGGGTGGGGATAAGACGGAATTCCGAAATCGGTCGGAATTCTGACAATTCCGAAAATTGAGGAAACTCGATCGTTGTCGAATAAGCCGAGTTAGTTTGATGATGTCGGAATTTCTGAATCGGATAGAACTAATTTTGGGGGGCGGAATTGATTCCGCAATGTACAACATCGCGGAATAGGATGTATTCTCTTTTTCACATTACTGTTCATGTCTGATATGTTTGAGATGGAAAAAAATAACCAGTAAGTGATCCAAAATGACACTTATCAATAATTTTTTAGTAATATGTATTCATTCATTAAGAAAAAAAGAAATAAAACTTCTTTTGCATTACTGCAATAGATCTTTGTGTGCTTTTTCACATATGAATCTATTAAAATGACAAACAGCCATCTCATTGTAGAATTTATATTGATTATGACTTCGTACTATTCCAATTTGACACTTGAAGATCAAATCGAGCAATTTCTATGTCATGAAAATAATTTATCAATACAATTAAATAGTCAAAAGTTAAATGATCAAGACATGGAAGTTATTGTTAAACATGCGATTCAAAAGAGACAATGCACTCTTCTCGACTTACGGGACAACGAAATTACGTCGGAAGGCATGTCAATTCTAGCTTCGGCATTGAACGACAATTCAAAATTGCATACATTATATCTACATGGTAATCGTTTATTTGATGAGGGTATATATTCTCTTGCACAGATACTCACATCAAACAATCAAACTCTCAAAATACTTGGCCTTAATTCGATTGGTCTTACAGATGTTGGTGCAGAGGATCTTGGTGTGATGCTTCAGAAAAATCGTACATTAACTCATTTACAATTGGAAGGCAATGAAATAGGCGATCGAGGAATGATATATTTAACTGATGCTCTAACAAAATATAATACAACTTTGGAACAATTGGAGATGGCCGAAAATAAGTTCGTGAGTGATGTGAGTATCGATTTACTAGTTGAAATAATCAAGCATAACCGATCGTTGAAAGTCCTCGATATAAGATTTTGTAATATATCTGATTCGGGGAAAGTCAAACTTCAAGAAGCACTCGAAACAAATAAAGACTTGAAACTTATTCTGTAAACCAACAATCATTGAAAAATGTCTTATGTTTAGAAAGAGACGATTGATTTATTTATTTGTTTGTTATTCTATTCAAATCATAATTATTCAATTAATTATGTGGGTGTGATTGTCACCTGTAAGTCAGAGTTCGTGTTGAATTTTTCTAAATCGACAACTGATCTACTGAAGAAACACTTTTTTATTGCTAACTGAGATGGTTGGTCAAAAAATTAAATCAATATCAACCCACAGGATTAATTTGAGTTATAACTATGCTAGATGAAATGACAACAATGTATTGTGTGGATCAGTGAGGTGTACTAGAAGTGAAGAGAATCGTGAAATTCATTTTCAGAATCATTTCAAGGACGAAGAAGACCCTATTGATTTTGGCTTTTCGAATTATCTGGCACGTAGGGTGTGAGTGTGGGATGTGGGTATAGGTGTGGGGTGTGGGTGTGGGTGGATGTGGGGTGTGGGTGTGGGATATGGATATGGGTGTGGATGTGGATGGGATGTGGGTGTGGGTGTGTGAGGATCTATTCTTATTCCCCACCGACCCCCACCCAGCCACATGCATATTCATCCACACCCCATCTTAACTTGTTATTTCATCCTACACATAATCATGTCATATTTTCTGTTTAACCAATACACAACAGCAATAATCAATAAGAAAGTCATCAACAGACCATCTGACAGTTTATACAGTGAAAAGTAATTTATGTTTTGATTGAAAATTGAGAAATACGAATGGAATTGGCAAAAACATCTGCGAAAATCGTTGAAATATCATATTCTCATACCACCATTTTTAGTCCTACTGGAATCTACTTGTAATTACATACACCAAGCCAAAACGTGTTCAATCGTTTGAATAGTCTTTTCTATGTGATTCGAGATTCAATAAGAAAAACAAAAATGTTCTTTGGATTTATTGAATCTACAACGAGGAAAAAAGAGAAATCCAGTTAATAACAAAAATCTTGTTCATATCTAAATCATACGTATTATTTTGATTTGTAATCGTTTGATCTGAATGGATGATTGTCGATAAAGGCAATAAAATGTAGATGATTTTGATTAAGCATTTAGTAATTCTAAAATGTCTCGCGTAGATTATCTTCTATGAGAGTTTTAGGATGGAGGTGGATGTGAGAGAAGAGATATCCATAACCTACACTCACACTCCACCCATACTCTCTCCCACATTCGCATCCTCACCCTCACCCATAGCCACACCCTAAGACTAAAACTTGTCGATCTAGGAAAGTGCGATGAGTTGTTCGGCTTTTTGATTTCGTTTTTGACTGGAGATATTAAAATGAACAATTGCATAGTGGCTGACTGCTGATTCTCCCAAGTCGTCTCGATTTATGAAAAGATGAATAAATGTTCTTAAGTTGACTGACTAAGTATAAATTTATTAATGCTGTCATTAGGTCTTTCTACTGAGAATCGAATGATGTCATGTTTTTTTATTATTAAAACACATTCAATAGAAGATATTCTTGAATAAAAAAACTATAAAAATCTTATTACGGTGCTGTATAAGTAATTTTTAAGTATGCCAAGGCTTGACCATATCGATAGACGATGTATTCATGGTATTGAAATCCAGTACCATGAACAGAATGATGATTTAGTGGTGCTGCACTAATTGAATTGTTCGGTTGTGTTTGTACGGATTCAACACCCAATAAAACTTTGTTGTAAAAAATAACGCGACGCTGTGTGGTTGGATCGGGTCGTGCAAACAAATTCGATTTTCGAGGATCATCGGCAAAGTATGCGCCACGTCCTAAATATTTATAGATTTGAATCTAGATTTGCATGCGCCTAGAATATTTCAATGAAATTATACACATACCCCATGCTCCAGATGGAGAAAAGTATCGATCATCAAAACCTCTGTCAATGATTCCTTGAATTGCTTCACCACTAGTACCATGAAATAATTCTCGTTCTCTAGGATCATTACCTGGACATTCTTTTGCTATGGTTCGTTTCATATATTCATACAACGCTTCAATATTCGGATTTTTTATTTGTTCAATTGATATCACTTGTGCTTGAGGTATTTTTTTCATCTCAGTAACGAGATTTTGATAGAGTAATGTGGTCGATGGATAAGGTACGAGAACGGCATTATAAGTTGATGGGGGATCTGGAATAAACGAGAACGGCGTACCAATTTGTGTCCATCCTCTTGATTTCATCTTCTCAATTCTTTCAGCCACTGTTCCCGACGTATTTGGTCCGTTTTCACCATCAACTGGTCGTAAAACTTGAAAATTTTTATTACGAATATTTTCAACAATCGTTTCAAGTTGAATTGGATATGATCCACCTGTGATATCGCCCCGCATACCCAAATCTTTTGTATATCCTCGTTCTAATGATAAATTACTAACATCAAAATCAATACGATCATGTGCTAAAGCAATATGTGGTTCGATTAAATCCATTGTGAATGGACCGGTCTTTGTATTTTCATCTATCAAGAGTACATAACGCCAGTCTTGTCGCCATGGTGTTGCCATAATTCCATAACGATGTAATGCGTCTAGAAAAGCTTCAACATCGAAAATTTTTGATTGTGCATGACGATATAACGTGGGTAACATTTTCAACAGTAGATACGCTTGAGGAAACGTAAGTCAACTATCATTAATATCGTTCTTTAGGATATTTTGCTCTTTATTATATTCAACGAGTAAATTTCGACTCAGTCACTCTTATAAAAACCATTCAAAGAAGAACTATCTTTGGTAAGAATACCAATGAAGAGCCAAAAAAACTGAGACCCAATGCCATGTTTTATAGATCTTCAACTGAAATTTATGTTACAAAAAAACAAATAACGTCAATGTAATAATATCCACAGGATGTGAATGTAGATCACTTTTATCGGCTTCGCAGCAACATTCATACGCATTCGTACTCTGACTTATTTCTACAATTTATCTGCTTTTATTTTAGTCCCAGAGCCGTCACAGAGATTTGGACACGAGTAGGCAAACACAATTTGCGCTCAAACGAGTTTCTGTGTTGAAATGAGTCATAGCAAAGGATTTAGTCATTGAACTCATTCATGTATTCTTTAAGTTTCCGTTACTTTATGCTAGGCCTAATAATTTAACAAATCAAATATAAATACTTGATCGGTGACGCTAGTGTGTGCGAATTTTGTTCTGTATGCCTTCAACAGGTTGCGTCTTTTATGTGTCGTTGGCAAAGTTACAAGGTTTTTTCCATCTTACACCTGTAGAAAAGTCTTTCTTATCTCTACCTTTTTTCCTTACCATACTTTGTATGAAATTTATTACCAAATAAACATATGAAGTAAGTGCTTTCTTTCAGTGTGATCTGCATATTACACTGCAACAAAACTATTATGTCAAACCATCAGTTGGTAAATAAAGGATTTGACGGAAGATACAACAGTAGTGTTTCCGACTGTTAATCCTTAGCCGAACTCTTTCTTTTTATCGAAGTTGCAGTTCCTCATTTATTATAGTTATGCGATCAAAAACAACATAAGTGATAAATATATGAACCACTAATCATCAAAGTGTTCATCGAATTTTACGATATGCGATATTGTTATCAATCACTTATTGTGAAAGGTTTTCAATTCTCTTTCGATCGTCCTTTTCGTTTTATCCGACTCTATGATAAAATATTCTTGTATGCATATTTTTGCTTTTTATTCCACAATCATCACTCACCATCCTTTTCTTATTCTTTGTATTCTTTCTATTTATTACGTATTTAATTTTATGCTGTACTGTGCACTTTCTTCGTTACATAATAAAAGCAAATATTAGCAAAATAAAGAACTTGATTCATGCTGTTATTATCCTGCGAGTTTGTTATCAACTAATATCTCACCTTACTTCTTCGATTTTACTGTTATCAGTCTTATGTTGGAAGAAGCTTTAGAGGCAGAAAAGAAAACAGAGTACTGTTTTCATTTATGTTTCACTTTTGCTATTTGCTTTGAAATATGATTAATGAATTTCCAATACATCGCTTTGTCAATGCTGGCAAGGAAGCGTGCAAAGTGTTAGTATGAATCGAAGGATATGAGAAGAAACAATTCTTGCCCTTCGTTAACGTTGTTGAATATATAAAAATTTTATTACATAATATAGACACTATGGTATACACAGCTGTGCAGAATTCCAGAGAGCCATGCCATGGTTTCACAGGTAATGAATTAGTCGGCGTGCGAGTGTGGGTATAATTCATCACTTCGTGAGAAAGTGGGTGTGAGCGCGTTTCAAGAGGAGACTCACACCCATCTCCACACATATATATCTATACCCACACTCATCCACACTCTCGTGTGTAATACAACATGGAATTGAAAAGCTGAATATAGTTACTAGTCATATTAAACTGATAAAATGAATAAAGTTTCCATTTTACAAACGTCTTACTTGTAGCGCATCTAGCAAGGAAATTTGAATCACAACCTTAAAAATCCATGAAAACAATCTCTGAAAGAAAGTCTGTTGATACAATTCAGTCAAATGCTGATTTATTTCTAATATAGAAAATTTAATATCAGTTCATATATATATGTCGAACATATTCATTGAAGGACATAAAGGTGAAAAAGCAGACATGACGAGTTTTGTTTCATAAATAGACGCAACAGACGAAGATATATGAGTGTTTCAACGACAATAAAATAACGTCGTTAGTGGAAAAGGAAGAGAGAGCAGCTATATGAATACGAACAAGAAAAATATATTCAACAAATATATTTAATGTATCATGTGTTTGGCTGGTTATTAGACGAAAATGAATTGATCTTTCAATTTTCCGTTTGATTTATGTGATAAGAAAATGATCAGTCAAATAATGGTTGTCCTTAGTTTGTAACTCTGATTATCGTGATGTCTAATTCGATCCACGCCGAGAAAATTACATGAAATCTTATTTTTAATTTAATCTATTTTGTCGCACATGAGTTTATGCTATTACAGTTTAATGACACCTTCAAATGAAGAGTTTTTTTATTCTTTTATTTTATGAACTTCACTTTTTTTGTCCTAATCGAGATAAAAAAATTAATTTGTTTTTAATGAATACAAATTGCATCTCGAAAGACAAGGTAAAAAAACACATCGCTAAAATTAAAACGATATTAAAAAAATATTGTCCTTAAGCACTGCCTACCACCACCAGCAACGTTTCCAGCACCAGCTTGATTAGTGTTATTTAGAACCTAAATATAAATAGATCATATTGGATAGTTAGATTTTACTTAATGCACTTACGAAGCTTCACGAGTTTTTGCTGATCCTAATTCAATAGATTGACTTTAGCATCAATAAATGCTATTTCGGCACGTAACGTTTGTATAGTTAAATAATTTCTCTGAATATCAACATATTTTTGGTGGGTGGGTATGGGGGTGGGTGTGCATGTTCTGTTCATTTACACCGACACTCATGCACACCCACATCTACCCATACTTCATCCACACTCACACTCCACCCACACCACACCCGCATTCCCATTCCCAGTTCTGCGTTCTCATATCCGTAATGCTTTCAGAGTTTCTATTGCTATTTAGTTTTTCGTGTTTGAGAAGTCAGAGTTTGTGAGTTCAGCAGTTGGGCCGCTTATGAGGCTGCGCTCTGACAAGTTTTATTATTACTGGTAAGCATGAGAAAGCATTCTTTCATGGTCAATACTTCACACCTTGATTGCCACTCATTAGCATGGCAGAATATCAAATTAATTGATGATGAAGATGGTGGACATGAGAGATGAATTTATCTTCGATTTCACAACGGACTGATTAGTTTGTTACAGGCTATATGGTTTAATTGAGGTTTTTGTGCGAATAGTTCTTCACTATGTTGAAAAACGTTCGGTAAAACTTTTTATATCTCTATATGACTCTGACGAATAATGAAGATTGTCGATAAAACTAGGAAAGATTTTTAAATTAAAAAAACAGCAAAAAATCAATACACTAGCTAAATATATTGAAGTGGAATGAAGTCTTTTGATTTCGTCCGAAAATAGCCTATTTTTTTCCACTTCTTTTTTGTTTACTGGATCTTTTTCGATTTTCTGTTACTGTTTCCATGAACCAGGTTTCTGCTATTTTTGTCATGGCTCGAATCATCTCCTTGGCGTTTATGTTCGATACGTTCATAGTGTCTTTTTCTTCTTTGCAAATATCTTCGCCTAACCATCTGAGAAAGATGTTCAAATTTTTCATTTCTATGGACACACTCTGTTCACGCATGTAGTCAAGAGCTTGGAGCATTCGATTTTTAGTGCATGCATATTTAATGAATTCGTCGACATTGGCAAACTGTGTGACTTCGATAGAAACTATTGCTTTAGCTTGAGTGACCAAATGCTCTCGACCTTTAACTTTGAAAGTAAGATCACCTCCAGTATTAGTCCATTCAGTCCATACTACACCTTCATCAATGCCTACTCGATTAAAATAAGCACCTACAGGACATTGGCGTTCGACTTCCTCAGTAATTTTTGTCAGTGCATCCTGTGAAAGTTTTGGTTGATTAAAGTTGATTTCAATTGTGTAAGTTGGAAAATCGTAAATATTATAAATAGAATGTTCATGCCATTTTATATTTGCCCATTCTTTTGGGTCAAGCCAAAAAGTTCTTGAATGTGTCTCTTGTTGCTCTTCATTGTTTATATTGGCATTTGTTCTTTTTTTTGTTAATTGATTGACGATTCTCACTTTAAAGATAACAAACATAGTTGGAAGACCACAAATAGCTACATTTTTTTGAATATTTCCACCGCACCATTCACCAAAAATGACGATTCTATCACCACGTTGATAATGTTCACGAATTGTTGGACAATGAGGAAGAACATAAACATTGAAAAATTCATCTGCGAAAGGGAAAATCTGTTCAGTGAAACCGGCATGATCTTTATCAGGTGTGATCACACAATTTCGTGATTGACACCAGTAGCCGAAACCTTTTAAGTAGCCAATAGCAGCATTGGTACCATGTAATTTAACAGTACCAATGAAATTCAATATGGGTAATTGTTTATTATAACCATCAGAGGAGAGACATACATAATGTTTTGAATCAGTAATAGCCTGTCGAAAATATGTTATTTGGGGGTAGAAAACCAAGGTAGCCATCGAAAAGAAAAAGAATGAATGTCGAATAGTAATTGAGTAAGATTAATTGAATGTCTGCATTGTGCATTTTATACGTATTGTCGCTTCGATTATGCAATAACATGAGTCACTCTTGGAAGGTTTTTCAACTAGTGACGACAAAAATTGTGAAATAATCTCTCGCATTTATTGAGTGACATGAGTCACATGCGAATTACCAAAGATAGGAAGAAAGTTTTCGGCACACTGACAAGCCAACGAATTTGATCGATATGTTGTGTTGTCTTTGTTTATAAAAATTGTGTTACTAGATTTTTTTTCTAATACAGATTTGTTTGTAAACAAATATTTGCAAGCTCTTTTTATCGCGTCATCTATTTTCGACGTCTTTAAAATGTAATGTGACTATATTCAAAGTTTGACATCATTCTTTGAGCTCTGTAATACTGACAAGATACATCAGAATGTCATTATAGACATGGATGATGAAGAGGTTCTTCAGCTCATCCACATACACATCTAAATCCTCACTGACATTTTTCAATCCTGTATGAAAAGTCATAGGATCTTGAGTGTCTGAGCCGAAAAGCTCTAAGTACTATTCTTGCGAAATTAAAATGTGAAAAACGATGTAGCTATTGTTGCCAATCACAGGAAGATTGGTTTTTTTGTTTGTATATCTATATTGGAACACATTTCCTTATCTTTCTTTTATTTAATCCTCCAGAAATATAATAAGGAAACACACATATATGCTATCAAGAGTGTGGGTGTGAGTTTGAATATTCTGTTTGTCCACATCCACACCCACACTCTTAAAGTTGCATCATGTTCCTTTATCCATGTATGGGTTCATGCACATAAATAATACACAATTATACTTAAAGAGCTTATTAAACAACTTCATTAAGCAAAATTTACTGATTAATGTTCATAAATCAATACTAAAAAAATCAAGCGCCAGCCACAATTTTATTAGGGTATTACTATTAATTGATCTTTTCAATATGAATCTATGACTTACATCATTAGAATTAAATTCTTGTGATTCAATTTTGATATACCTCACGACGTAATTGTCATTTGATGTTTAACTTTATATCCAAGCCCCCTATCCAGTTTTTACCAAAAGTTTTTATTCAAATTTTTAGCTTTGTTGCGAAAAACCTTTTGATTTTATTTTTTCATTTTATCTTTTAATTTAAAAAGAATTTTCCTGGTTTTTTTTCCGCTTGTATTTGTAATACAGAGCCCTGATGAGTGTTTCAATGTATTAATAACTAACGCGAAACGCGTCGGCGAAATTAACTCTGCATATCTTTTTAATAATTTTTATCAAACCACATATATTTATTATTGTTCGATTTTAATTCGATTTTCGACTAGGTCGATTGCTGAAAAGCGTGCGTTGAGAGCAGCAGATTGATTTATATGAAAGAGATATAGATCGGTTTGTTTTCAATCGATTTAACTACACTCGTAGACACGCTCACATTCTCAAGTATACTAGTTGAATCTTCGACGTTATTAAAAGAACTTGGCACTGAGAATTCAGCAGTGATAAACTCAACATCAAGCATTGTGAGTGTGAGTATGAATTAGGGGTGCACCAGTGCCAGTAACTGGGTCCCAGTCGGACTGGGTACCCAGTCCGACTGGGCACCCAGTCGGGCTGGACACCCAGTCGGACCGGGTACCCAGTCGGACTGGGTATCCAGTCGGACTGGATATCCAGTCCGACTGGATACCCAGTCGAACTGGACACCCAGTCCGACTGGGTACTTGGTCATTTGATGTTTATTCCGCAAATCGAACAGTACCTTCCTCTTTTCTAATATACTGGAATGCATTGACTCTCAGGCTGATAAAATAATGATATAAGCAATAATATTGAATTGATTGACTATTCTTATATTTCTATGTGCCAATCGTTATAACGTAAAATATTATTAATATATTTCAGCAGTATTAGTAATTAAGTTTTACGGCGAGGTTTTTGCAGTGCCTTTCCCACTCCATTACAGACCATTGCGACCAGATATCCATCATTATAGACACTTTCCATTACAGACTTTCCTACTTAGACTATATGATAATTATTTACAACGACATTATTTGTGATTGTATTCAGTTCTTATAATAATGAAAGTTTTAAATTTAAAAAATTAGGACAATGAAAAGTCACGAATAAGTAACAATAATAAAGGTGCAAAACAAGACGCCTGTTTCAAAGAAAAAAAATTCTTCTTAAGATCAAGAAAAAAAAGGATCTTTCCTGGCAATCGAGAATCAGGGAGAAAAAGGATCGCCCTACAGAGTTTTTACACTCTATATTTTGTATTGATGTAATGAAATCAAACAAGATATGTGAGTTCCACATTTGAGCCCCAAATGAGGCTGCCCTGACAAGCTCTTTTTGATTTGAAATGATTTACCTCCAATGTATACAAGATATTCTAAACATTCTTGTAGGAACTATTAACAAAATAAAAATATAATTTGAAATTCAAAATACGAAACCGAATCATTCATGACTAAAATTTCTGATTTAGTACTATTTTGATCGATTACAAGCTTTCACTTAATACCTGAGTCAATCGTATTCGTTTTGATGCTTCTTAAAATGAATCCGACTTTTTCTATTTTTTATTTCAGTATCGATCTTACAAGAAACATTTTTCTAAAACAATCCATTATAAAAATTCATTATCTAGAAGAGTTATCTATAGCAAAGAAAATAGTTCAACAGGTGATAATAAACGAAAACTATGCTTCAATAGATAGCTCATAAAAGTTTAATGAAGACATATGAAATTTATTTATAGTAAATCCTCCTCCCCCACAATATAAGACTCAGGGTCTTCTATTATGTTAAAGCGGAAAAATTTTATAGGGAAGTCTTGTATTATGACTCTCGGATTTTTGCGAAACTCGCGAGTATTTTCGAAGAATTTAGTAAATGCAAGTTTAAGTTCAGGATTTACGGCTTCTCAGTTCCTATCATAGTAACCAGATGCTGGGAAAAACATCACGATATCTTCCTACAGCAACAAACAATAGGGAGTAATTAATATCAGTGGCTACATTATTTTAAAATTCTGTAATTTCTAGTTTCTCTTCTAAATATTATGTTTTTAAGCTTTGTATAGCCCACATATATTTCCGAAGAAACTAATAGTGACCGTAAGTTTGAGTCAAGGTTTTTCAGCTTGTTCCCTCTTCCTCATTACATGTCGTATCAATCACTTATATTTAAAAGGTTGTGGAAATTTCTAGAACCTTTTGCTTTTCAATACTTCGAATATTTTTATGAGTATTTGCAAAAAGCTAGCCTCCTTTTTTTGCGCAGATAAAAGTTTATACGATTCATGCGAAAGGTTATCTTTTGTGATTTTTCATAATGGTAGTATAAGTTACATAAAAGCGTGATCAAACTACTTTCTAACTTTTAGAAATATTTATTTTGTGTCTTACTCAGTACAATAGTATGCATACAAGATTGTTAGGATCTGACGAAGATACAACCAATGTCTATACTAAGCGTATTTAACCATTAAATTAAACTTTGCATCGAATAATACGAAATAATGATAATCTCGATTAACAGAAGAATAATACAGCGAATAGCAACAAGAAAAAAAGCACGCATTAAAAAAAAATGTTTGAAATGTACGAATAGAAACTGTTATAAATTAATCATTTTGATCAATGTTTCTTTAGAATCTTAACATTCTGCGTCGATTGTATTAATATTATAAATATATTCAGGAAATCTGATAAATAGAGCGAAGGAAGAGGGAGTAAATCAAAATGAAATAGTTTCGTTGGGATAAAGTTTTAGAGCGTATGCTTTAACTCAAACGATAGAAATAGTTGTAACCTATCCATTTATTTGATATCTTTTGAAAATAAACTTTTCCACCCGTTTTTGAGAATATAATATAAATCTGTAGCAGCCTGAGTCTCATGAGTACTACACTTCGGCTCCACAGCGGCTACACTGATAGTTTTTGTAACTAAAAAGGTACTCTGAGAGAACCGAAGCGATTTTGAAAATTGGAGAAAGGATTTTCACGACTTTCGAATCTTAAATGTAGATTTGAACTCATCAATTTGAAAATTTTCAACTGAGAATCCCAGGAATAGACACGTTTCGGGATAAAAAGCTAATGAAAATCTTCAGTTCTCAAAAACAAAATCTTAAATAAATGGGGAAGGGGTTTTTATTATGCGGAACACAAATTTTTTCCCAAAGGGGTCTTCTATTATGAGGAGATCTTGTAATATTGG
>CAJNOL010001344.1:0-51652 GCA_905250125.1 Rotaria sordida | reverse complement strand
GGGGGGGGGGGGGGGGGGGGGGGGGGGGGGGGGAGGAGTTATTCTAAATTATAACGGTTGATACATAGAAATATATGATTAGTCAATGAATTCAATGTTATAGCTTATATCAGTACTTCAATAGTCTAGGAATCACTATATGACAATATACTAGAAAAGAAGAAAGTACTACTCGACTAATGGACTCAAGATCAAATGACTGAGTACCCAGTCGTGACTGGGTCCCAGTCTTGCCTGGGTCCCAGTCCGACTGGGACCCAGTTCACCAGTCAGAACTGGGACTGGTGCATCTCTAGTATGAATGTGGATATTATCGAACTGAAGACATCTGTCCACACCCACACCCGCACTCTAATCTATGGTATGATACAATCCAAAGAGCTCATTTAAAAATAACACCAATATGGTATGCGAAAAAACGTGATCCAGCTGATAGTAGTATAATTAGTGTTTGATCAGTTTTTTTTATTTTTCCGTCTTTTATTATATAGTTTATATGTTCCCCTGTAAATAATATAAAAAAGAAATGCGTTTAAGTAGTAAGCTTAAGCAATTTATTTAAATAATGTTTTTTTAAATATATCGTTAAAATTCTGTGTATTTTAGTTGTTTATTACGGTTAGCATCAGTAGCGGTAAGATTAGCATCACCACCATAGAATCCACATTCAGATTCACTTTCACGAATAAAATTCGATCCCAATGATGCATAATTGGTATTACCGCGATCGATGGCTTGCGTACCAGCAGTTAGTTGACTTCCTTCACACCCACATCTGCACCCACCTGATGGTGAAAAACCTCGATTGATCATGTCATCTGACTGATCGAAATTAGTATTTCCGCGTACACTTGTATATATTGAAGATGATGGTGCCGGAGGCGACTACAATAAAAAATTTATATATTGTTTTTTTGTTGAAAATTTTTTCTGGAAAAATGTTTACTATATCTTCCGTAACACCAGCATTACGAGCCTGTTGAACAAGTGTCGCTGAATCTAAAAGTGATCCTCCATGACGATTTACATAATCAGTAGGATTTTCTCGAATAACACCAAGTTTTTCAAATTTTCGGGCTGTACGTGTTTCAACAGTTTCGTAAATAATAGTCGTATTACGCGGCTCTGGATATGGTATAGGAGGAGGAGCAGGTACAACCTTTGTATGACGTTCACCTCTAGATCCATAGGGAATCCATCGTTCAATTATGATATCGCCTAAATAACAAAGAAACAACAATTTGAATTAAAAAACGAACAAAAAGGAAACTGAAGATAATTCTTTTACGTGGTTTTGGTGGAAGAGGTGGAAAACGTTCGATGACAACTGGTCGTGGTGGAACAGGTAGAGCAGGTAAATAACGAGTAACTGTAAAATAAAATACATTGATCAATCTAATCTATGTAAATTATATTTGTTTTTTTAAACCTGTTTCACTGGGAATAGATGGTGGTGGTGTTGGTGGCCGTTCACGTAAGATAAGGGGAGGTGGTGAAGGAACACGTGATGCATGTTGACGTATGACAATTGGTCCAGGTAGTGGCGGCTGTGGTGGACGCATTTCTTTTATGATGAGTGGCTAAAATCATATAAAAATTAGTTGGATTGAATTCGTAAACATTTGTTTCATTACTCCTGGTTCTGGAACAGGTGGTGGTTGAAGATATTTAATAACAACTCGTTGTTCATATGTTACTGGACGATCAGCTGTTGCTCGTCGAATAATTTGTGGATTAGGATCCCTATAAATATTATTAGCTGATCTTGCAAGATATGCATCCGTTTCTTCCAAACTATTTGTATTTATCACCGTATCATCAATCATGTCCCTAGCTCCTGTTGTAGCTCCATATGAAGCGTATTTATCAGTCGTATATCCCGAAGCATTTAGATCACTAAATCTATATTTGTCTCGATCAAAACGACTAGTAGTATTGTCATTAAGATTAAATCTACCAGTTGATGATCCATATGATGAAGAAGGTAATCCTTCAGTATTTGAACCAAATGTACGAAATTCATTTTTATCAATCCTAAATATGTATATATGGATTTATTATTTGGATAAAAATTCTTAATTCTTGCCTTCCATCTCGATTTGTATCAATTTGTTCAAATTCATCATCAGTTGCATCAAATTTTGACATTCTTCCAAATCGATAAAGTAAAAATAAATTCTTAAAATAAAAAAAGCTAATGATTATTAATTTATATATCTATCATAAAAATATCAAATGCTTAATCAAGCATGAATTACATCATATATAAATACAAATATTAAAGACTTATTTTATAATATCAAAAATATCTTTGTTTATATTCTTTTTAATTTTTTGATAAAAAAAATTAGAAGTATTAATGAAACAAAAAAAACGTATAAATCATTGTCGTGCCATTCTAACAAATAGTTCCTGACGGTTAGAATATAACCTTGAGAATATTGCAAATAAAGAAAAGAAGAGAAGTCCTTCATTAAATCAAATGAAGGAAAATCAATCCACTATGAGTTCAAAACGAAGAATATGAAATTATCAAAGTCATTGGTTTAACATTATTTTAATAGTGTTACTTTCTTTTATATGATATATACAACTAACCTATACAATTTGTATTTCGTTTTAAAAGTGAAACAAATGAATGTTTAAAAAAAGTTCTTTTCAACTCGCCTTTTGATACTCATTATGAATAAATAGACTATTTGAACTATTTGAAGCAAAAAAGAACATACTCACCTTTCATTTAACTTTGATTCTTCACAAAGGTTATTTTTCTGAATAAGTGTTGTAATATGTTCATATGTGACAACTCAGACAGACACGTTAACGATTAAAACAATGATTAAACATATCACTTTATAAGCTGTTAAAAATGTTTGATTAATCGTCAAAAACACGTTAGAACAGTTTAAGATTCATATTTTTTAACGTGTTTTAGATGTATCAACGGTGAGAGAAATTGAAACTTTCACCGTTTTAAAGCGATTACTCAAACATATTCAATGATTTCCAGATTTTCGAGAAAAAAACCTGGTGACAATTAATAAACATTTCGTCCAAATGATGAATGTACAAATATAGGGCATGTCTCACAAGTCCATACACAAAAATGTTTTTCTGAATTACTTCATTACTGATTGACCTTCATTAACAGACTTTCTTCGTATGATAGATGACAAAATCAAGTTTTTACTTCTATAGATAAACTATTAAAGCGCCCTTCAAAGTAAATATCTTCAACCAAGATACAAAAATTCAACATTTTTTTGGTTCCATTATAATATTTCACAACGTTTGTTTTTTAAGCAATTTCAATTTCTAGATTAATTCTGATCGTTGAATTGTTCAAATCTCATACAGTTGTTTTTTTATAAATTTGTTTGATGTTTCCTTATAAAAAGAAATCAGATAGTATCAAGTCCAAAGTCAAATAGTTAAAAAAGAAACGCTGCAAAATATTATTATGGAATCAGCACAAAGATTGAATTTCTGTAACTCGGCTAATGCTAATTACTTCAAAGGGAAATTTCAAAGGTTGTCTATAGAAATAAAATCTTGATGGTGTCACTTATCATACGAAAGAAAATCAGCTGATGAAGGTCAATCAATAGTAAAGTTATGTGAAAAAAACATTTTTAAATGCAAAATTTTCGAATATCCTATAAATGCTTCATATCGATCTTGAAAAGCTATTACTACAAGAAGATTTATACTAAATTTTAGGACAATATTGTCTTCTCCTACTATGAAACGAATTCTATTCATTCTCTCGAAAATTGAAATCTGATCTCATTTGTTTTATCTGCCTTTTTACTTTAAATATTCATTTTTTTTTTGAAAAAATGTCAATATGAATTTTCTCTGTCTCGCATGTTAGGTAGTTAAAGGCTCAAATGTCATTGACAATACCCGATCATATAACAGTAAAGCAATAAATATTTTGTCATTACAAGGTTGAATGTCTAGTCATTGTATACTAAGAGACTCAAGTTGCATATTTAGAATAACTGACGAACTGTTGTTTTGGATGAATAAATATTTAAAAATTCAGACCAACCAAAGGAGTGACTAGAGAGAATAGTAACGAGCAATCATCAAACAAGTTTCGCATACTTAAAATAACTACAATCTGAGTTGCAATTACTGACGAATGTTCTACTTGATTCACAATACTAAGTTTATCTTAGTTCAGTATATTTATTCTCATACGCACAATATCGACGGAAAAATTATTAAAGAAAAACCGCAATTACTTCAGCCGTGGTTATCAGCAGTTTTTAGAAACCGTTACTCACCGTGGTAACTTGATACCATGGTTTTCGCCGGTTTCCAAATATCGAACAAACTGTCTAACTTTTGCGGTCACTTAAAATTAGTAGAAACCGTAGTTTTTTCAGACCGCAGTACACCGTGGTTAATCTAAGCATGCCTGCGTCAGCTGATCTGACTCAGAATGGTAGACTCAACTGAAGTATTTCTAAAGTCAAGGTGAGTTCTCTTTTGAGGAGCGATGTAGCGAACTTTTACAAATCTCACTATCACAATGCTACTTTGCACTAAAAGATGAACTGACAAATTTGTTTCAGCTTTCTTAAAAATAGTTGCACACGACGCTCTCTTCGTCGTTATACATTCTATCATGCTTCAATATGTCCTGCACGAAGTGTGTAGAAACACTAGTGAACAGTATATGCACATCAATATAAAAAACCAAGGTTGTTACGTGAAAACTCTGTTTTATGAAAAATTATCTTTACAAAAAAAAACTGATTGCATGAATTGTGACTATAGCTATAACTATACTTTCGGTATTTGATGCTTTAAAAAACTGCAAGGTTCGATAACGTGATTAGAATCCGGATCGATGCGGTTTCTATCACTACCGTTTGCGGGGATATTAAATACCACGGCTACCAAAACGAAACCGTAGTTTTCTTTAATAATACCGATGTAGAATTCGAAAAACTCCACTTTACAGAAGTTTTTTTCAAAATATTTTCCGTGATGAGATGACTTACAGTTAGACTACTAGTCGTCGTCCAGTAGAAAACTTTAGACATCGTGAATTATGGAAGAAAAGAGTTCAAAATAACCAGCATTTCGATTTCTTATTGCTTAAAAAAGCAAATCTTAGATATGTGCAACTAGAAGTACAATCAACAGGATCATAATTGACAAAATAATGATTAACAAAATAATATAACTATAAATCAATCTTTCTACAGTATGTAAAAAAGCCGTTCCGAATATATATATATATATATATATATACGTTGGGGTGGCTAGTCTTACTCTAGTATAAAAAAAGATGCTTCAAAGAAGTTCCAGGACTCAAGAAAAAATGCATTGCGTCCCCAAATTGATTATATGAGGGATCATTGTTACACTTTGTAGTGCTAGTGCGCCATCTATGTTCAAAACCGCAGTCGTGAAGGAGCATACCGTAATATATGAAACCTGTAACTACCATGATGTCTGATACCACGATTCTTAGTGAGATTGTTGTGGTATCAGAATTCAGTACCCATCGCGATATTCAATATCGCAGTTGTCAATAAGCATACCGCAGTAAATGAATCCTGTAACTACATGATATTGGATATCACGGTTTTCAATAAGATTACCGTGATATCCGATATCGCGGTTGTCAATAAGCATACCGCAGTGCATAAAATCGGTAAGCACTGCGATATCTAATATCACGGTTCTCAGTGAGATTACCGCGGTAATAGAAACCGGTAATCACCGCGATATCCGATACTGTGGTTGTCGGTAAGCATACCGCGGTATATGAAATCGGTAAATACCACGATAACAGGTATCGCGGTTGTCGGTAAGCAAATGGCGGTTTCGTTGAGTGATACCGTGGTGGAATTCAAAAAGTTGCGGTCTACAGCAATTCTTTTCCAAAAACGTTTTTTGTGGGTACACATATGCATTACTTATACTGAATCGTACATAGATTGTAGCTATGGGCATAAACAGAAGTCGATGGCTACCCCCCCCCCCCCCCAGGGAGAAGCGAAACAGGCATTTTGTCGTTTAAACTGTGATGTATTGTCCAAAATACCCGTTTATCACTCTAAACGCTTTTTTGAACGAAATATAGCTGGATATTAGCCTCAAAAAACGCATGGAAACGTAGTCAAATGTACGTGATAGTTTAAACGAGAAAATGCCGTTTTCTTTTCTAACTGGGTAGCCTAGGCAACTACTCTTTAGATGAGACAAAGCACAAGTGAACAGATGAAATTGAAAGAACTAGTAATCGAAAGAGCGAGAAAAAACTGATGCTGTTTTCGTGAACTGAACGGAATAACATGACAGAACAAAAGAGAAATTGTTTCAAAAGCAGGCAAATGATGAACTATGTTTCTATCTGTTGAAGAAAAAAATGATATATAATAAGAAACGACCAATTCTTGCAACTGGATGAAACGACTTAATGCGAACTTACCTATTTTTTCCCCCAACTATAAGCAATCAGAGAATAGACTGACTTAATTCTTTTTGTGGATCATGCGCTTCACTCATATATATATATATTCACTTATAAGAGAGAGAAAAGAGAAACAGTTTCGATACCATATTATTCAAGAGAAGAGAAATAATATACATCCCTGGGAAAAAGTCTTCTCATTCTCCCAAATAAAAATGAGTTGAGGGATGGAGTAGGCGGGAAGGGAGAAAGACTTTTTCCCAGGGATGCATGTAGTCAATGCGATATGTTAACATATAGTGTTACAAATTGTGGTTGTTGCTTACCATATAAAGATTTAAGTGTCATTATTATTCCTTTACTTATTGATGTATTGCAGTGTATAATCAAACTAGAGTTGACTGTTTTTAAACGTGCAGTACAATTAACTGACGTTGAACAATATGATATTACAATTTTCTTTGAACAAATCAATATGATATCTATTGCCGATAATGTAATTATGAAAAGCTATTCAACCGTGAGCTTTGCCGTAATTTTATATTTGTCCATCATATCAGTTTGTGATAGTATGATCGGAACTAACAAAAGAAAAGCTTGCTTCTTGCCCTCACCACATATATTAGCGAAGAATGAAATTTCTTTAACAATCTATCGTATTACTTGGACGTTGGTGAGAAGATACAGTGAGAATACGTCTAAAACCATGATAAAGACTCGCTAGAAGTAATGCTCTTAATTGAATTGTTACACTTCTCATTACTTTGACTTTGATTACAAGTAACAGAAAGTACGTGACTTAAAATTCGTACACAGTAGCAACAATTTGTGAAGGTAATGTTTTTTGCATTAGTAATGCATACCAATTGTAATGATCAGTTATTTATTACAAACAAGCAGTAGATACCAACGCTTACTACTTCCTAAAACATGGACAAATCGATTAATCACTAGTAATTGATATGTGATTTAAATATATTCGATCACGTATAGGTACTGCAGACAATTAATAGTTAAATTGACTATTTACTACTCGCTAGCAACAGGCGAATAGTAAGAAGTACCTTCCACTAGCACGCGATACAGGCTCTACTTACTGGCAATATTACAATTATATAATTTTTCAAGCTACACCTTATTTTTTGATAATTATAGCTTAACGCAGAAAGATCATTTGAACGTATTTTTTCTAAAGAAAACATGATCATATCCCAATCAGGCATTCGATAGGTGTTTTGACGCGTCCATTTTAGGTTGTCGTGGACATCGAAATTCCAAACATACCCCTCGGATTCCCATTTCCTGATGAGTCGAGGACTCGGGGATGGATGAGTAAATCTGGAATTTTCAACAAGTCGAACGACTTTTCTCAAAGAGATCAGAATTCGATCAAAATAAAAAGGATTTTGAACTATAGATGTCTCATTCTTGAATTATTGAAACCTATCGAATAAACGCGGAGAAGAAGATTCGTACATAGATACTTGCGACTAACATTCGTCGAACATCTAAACTAAATATGAACTATTATTTTTCTATGAAATTAAACTTTTCAATTCTTAGAAAGATAGTTTTGTTAAGATTTTTATTTTAACATTTGTTAGCAGTTTTCAAACATTAGGAAAAAAAGCTTGTTAGCGCAGTTCCCTCGGAGCTGAAATGTGAGACTCACGTAATTAAATGATAGAACTAAAATAGCTTTGTAATTGTTCGACAAAAGTATTGCTAATTAAGAGATGCTTTTTATGAGATAGTAAGTAACCGGCAAAAAAATCATTTTCAATTTACGATAAATTGTGTTAAATTTTGTGCGATTGATTTATGGGATTGTCTCAAAGTTCAACTTTTTCTCATCAAACTTGATCAAATTGAACAAGACTTTTCGTGCATTTTACAGCTGAGAAAAAATAATCACTAACTTCTATGTGAAAATTGTTTCATCCTCAATGTGGGCAACCTTAAGATACTCTTGTACTTGTGGTAGTTTATGATCCAAACATGAACAAAGAAAATTGAGTTTTGTGAGCTTCTAGTCATATATCTTTTTCTCTATTTGTGTTGTTGGTTTTCTCACGTTGAAAAAAACAATTGCTTGACACTTCGATAAAAGTTTGACTGTCGAATTTTGGACGAAAAAGGAGGGAACTCTATAAACCTCACTTCGATTGAAGACGTTCCATCGCCTCTGACAAAAACCATATAGAGACTTCGAGTTCTTATGAGCGCAACTAGCTACTGGGATCGATTACTCCAGATCTTACTTTCATCAAAAAACGCATCACTACGAGTGTTGTTATTCACTTCTATTTCTAGAAAGACAAATGTAAAATGCGCTTCAAGTTCGCAGAAACCTGAATATAAACACATTTTACAGTGCATTTTATGCCCTTTCAAACATGCTGCTACATTTAGATGTTCTTCTATGCCATTTTTATGGTGAACTCGTATAGGTTCCGAATTCCTAAGATCATAAACTTAGGATATGGTTTTCATTCCCAAGCACATAAACTATATCATTTATTCGTCTTTGTGCCGATATGAACACCCACCCTTATATAATTAATGTGTGCACTATATTTTCTTCTTTCCATCATCACTAATCTTGCACCATCATACATTATGTATAATCTAGATTGTTATCTATTAGTCATTCTACTTTGTCTATGGGCGTAATGTGTGCATTCCTTTCTCTCTCTCTCTCTCTTTTTCTCTTCGGTTGATTGACTCGCCACTGGGGGAAAGATGGTAACTATAAATAGATGATGTAGATTGAAATAAAGTCAGTGAAAAAGGCAATATAACTTTTGTCATTACAGTCTTCCTAGAGAAACATAACCACAATCAGACACCCCTATTTTGATCACTGTTCTAAGCTTCATTGAATTGCATGATAAATATTCCATTACATAAAAACAAACAAACATTTTCCTCCAAAATTTCTGTACTCACTGTCATACTTAAATTTAGTATAAAACATTTCAATGAGCTAAAAATTTCGATTTAGTTGTTCCAGATGATTGCCTTCAAATGCAGATAAAAAATGAAAAATTTCAATTGTAACCGGTGCTCTGACTCCTTGATTTGCTCATATACCATTTCTTAAAATATTCAGAATTTGTTTTAGAGGTTCTGATATCGTAACACCATCTTCAACACAAGAAGTAATGAAATAAGGAAACAAAAATAAACGGTGGAATATATGCAGCAGTTCCTTCTATTCATATTATATCGTCCCGTGGACTCTCTCTCTCTCTCATAAGAGTTTTAAAAATTATGATTTTATTTCGATTTAAAAAAAAATTTTTTTTTTTTGATAGATTATATGAAACTATATCGCGGATAAAAATTTCATTTTTTCATTCAGAGTTAATACAAAGTTATAGGTTGAATAATATTTGAAATCTACAAAAAGTAAATGTTTAATACAAATATTTTTCTCATAGGCAATATTTGTTAATAAATAAATAAATAAAGATGATTTTACTTCTCTTTAATAGATCATCTTTGGTTATGTATATATTAAATATTTGGTAATTATGTATGCAAATATAGATGAAATTCAAATAATAATATAATAGAAGATCAATATCAACTAGAACAAGAAGATCGTTAACGAGAAAAAACAAATTAGCGAGAATAAGCAAGAGGAGTATAGATGTCATTTCTTTTGAGGATTGATAGATATTTCTAAATCTTATACTTATATATTTTTCATTCTGTTATTCAAGGAAAATACATTATAAGAGAAACGAGAAATAGATGTAAAGAATATGGATATGAGATTTTTATTCAATACTTCCTAAATAATTATTTCAAAATGAATATATCAACGACTACTCTGACATGTTCCATATGAGATATAATTATCAACAAAATATTGTAAATAAAAGACCTTATACAGTCTCTTCACTTAACGAATAATCTATACAAAATAAAGTTTTCTAAAATCCATATGGCTAATTATTACAATACATTATATCAATCAAATCTCTCGATTAATCTGCTCAATAAATTATAAGAATAAATAAGTATATAGAAATATTTTCAAATATCAACAAAACATCAAAAACCTTCATACACAAACAATTCAATCATCATCATTAACATACATATTGATTATGCAAAAAGATTCAAACAAATGAAAACCTCGTTTTCAATTTGTAGTTAACCGAAATATATTTACACATACTTAATTGAATACAATAAAATGATCAAATGTCATAGTTATTTTCAAAAGAGCCCAAACAATCTATAAAATTTACCCGAATATTCATCTAACTTTCGTAAACTCAAATAAAAATCAGAAATAATCTTTATTCTTAAAAATAAAAATGATTTAAACAACGTATATTTATTTAAATTTTATTTACACAAAAAATAAATCTGTTTACATATAAAATCATGATAATCTAATTTCTACAAATTCTCTATTCTTGGTAACTGTAACCTTATATTCATTGATAATATTAAAATTAAATGCTTCACGACGTTTATCAATAACATAATTACGAGAAACAGGATAATCGAGTAATGAATCTTGATAATAATAAATTTTAAGATACCACAAATCTTTTAGATAATTAAGTAATATATCAATAGTAGATATACAATCATCAAATGAAAACATTTCAAATTCAATATTAGTAATTGATGGAAAACGTTCAACAAGTTTTAATAGAAAATTTGAAGGAATATAACGATTTTCTTTTATTGATTTAAGTATTTTAATTTGTTTGAATATTGAAATAAGAAATTTATTATCGATAAATTCTGATAAGATCCAATATGAAGAACTAATTTTAAGATTAACCACATTTGGACATGCTCTAAAGCAAAAATAAAATATATTTATATTTATAGTCAATGATTATTATTCTGTAAAATTCAATATCATCGGTCAGACATAAAATGATATTATTCATTGAGAAAAACATATTACAATTATGAAAAATCAACTCATATATTTAGATATCGAAAGAGAAAGAAAAATGATGGTCAATCACTATAAAATATACTTACTGTAGAACACATTGAATATATTTCCATTCGATTGGATCATCAAATGTTTGAAATTCAATTTGATATACATTGGATAAATAAACCATTTTTGAAAGACAACTAATGCATTCCTGTGTATAATCATTCTCGTTTGATTGAACATTTGATTGAAAAGAATCTTCTAAAACAAAAAAAATAATGAACAAACATGGCGGGAAGAATAATCAAATGAAATTCATCTGTATAAATTAAAAATCGACAAAAAATATTTCCTTAAAACAAACACAAAAATGATAAATTCATTTTTATCAATCGAACTATATTATTCAAAAGAAATATGTATTCTTCTTACTAATATTCAATGAATTGTTTGACGATGATGAACATATTACTGGCATGTTTATCATGAGCGAATTGATATGTTGATATAAGGGAAAAGAAGAATTAATTCTTGGTGTTCTCGTTGTCAGGTTTAATTCTAAATATTTTGTATCTGAATAGTAAAGATAATGATCATTTGTTGTTGTCTTTGTTGATCGTGTCTCAAATGATTCATAATCCATAAGTGGAATGTTCATTGGTAAATTTCTTTTGTATTTATGATAATCAATTGTACGTAACAAAAGAAATTCTCCTAAACAAAACAAAACTATGTTCAAAAAAAGTCAATTTCGGGATAAAATAGCATTCTCATAGATTAATCTTTGAGTTTTCATTGTCAAATAATTGTTTATCTGTGCACTGCTTTTAAGATTTTATCAATATTCCCTTCTTATTCCTAACAAAAAGTCGACTTTTGTAATCGAAAACTATTTCAAAGTAGATAGATGATTGAAAAGTCTGAGAAAAGAATTTCATAATCAATCTGTTGGTTGGTTGGTGCATTATTTTTATCATGGATTTTTTGAAAATTTCTTTTCAGCTTCATTATAAAGTAATCCTTTTCTTCAACGAAACCAAATATTTTGCAATTACAGATAAAAAATGGTCTGTCTCTTTTTTGTATCTCACAACCTAGAATTGTAGAGAAGATTTGATATTAACCAAAATAACATATTTAATTTTAGAACTCACTTATTAGATTTAATTAATATTTTTCTCATATTTCAAAGCATGTCTATAAAAATAAGTACATTTTCACTGGCTTTCTTGAACTTCTACGATCTTTCTTTCATATAAGATTGAACACAAAAAGGATGACTTTGTCAAGTTGTTTATAGAAGCGATTTCTGTCGAACAAGAGAGCAAAAGCTTGTTTAATATAATCAGCGGGATACAACTATCAACTACTAAAAAAAAAGCTATTTTTATCGTTTTTTCATAAAAATTTCACGAATACCTAATCCTACATAAGTGGAAATCCTACCATAGGCTCTCCACTGGATTCTCAGCTGAAAGTTGTTTCTTCTTCTAGATACTTTTTATTTCGGTGCATTGCTTGTAATAAGGTAGAAACAGTAAATAGATTGAAAATTATTTCCTGATTGCATTTCTACGTGACGGCAGGTATTCTGTATCGAAGAAATTTGACTTACCTGGATATATGTCATAATTTTCCCATCTATCAACAATCAATTGCCATTCGGGATTTTTTTTAACAAAATATTCAAATGAATTGATGATCATATCCAAGTCGAATTTTGGATTATATTTCATAATTGACATATGAAAATCAAATTTAGATAAAAATGGAACATGTATTTCAAACATATTTTGCCATTTATGACCATTTATCAAATCTTGAGCATTTTGCCACTGTACTTTTCGTGTTCCATGATAAAATTTAAAATGAATAAGATTAGGCATACAACGTAAGATAAGACCGATTGAATGAATGTTACATTCAACAGTAGTTGATAAATGAAAAGATTTTATTTGTGGTGATATAACAAGATCATTTTCATTAATAAATGGTTCTTGAACTCTAACACTAAAAGAGTAAAGAAAGGAAAGACGAGATTTTCAACCTTGTTTTATAGAGAATACTTGTTAGATACTTTTGATTGAAACTTACCGAAACGTTCTCTTTGATGGAATTTCTTCATTTATTATGGCATGTAGATATCGTATTCTATGACAAACACGAAGAATTGGCAAAATTGAATAAATTGATATTGTATTCACTTTGCCAGATATTAACAAATCAAGTGATATTAGATTCGAAGCATTTAAAGTATAAGTTGATATATTAGAGTAATTATAATCATAATGAAGTGTAACTGAACGAAGTGAAGATAATTTATTCATGAATATAGTTCGAATTATATCACATTCATCTTTCTCACTAATTTTTTTATAATTTGATTGTGTGACATAAAATGTAACAAGTCGATGCAAATTTTCAATTTGTTTAAGAACATTTTCAAGTTCATTTGATGGTTTATCAAATATAAATATACATGATTGAAGATTAATAAAATGATGTCGATTAAATAGTAAACTAATAATAGATGAACGATCACGAATTGTATCATAACATTTTAATGATATGACTTGATCAGCATGAAAAGTAAGATAAGAAGAAAGAAGATTAATTTCTTTATCATAATGATTGTTTAAGATGATAACATGAAGTGGAATTGATTGTAGAATAGATGAAATTCGTTTATTTAACGAACCAAAAGCAGTAAAAATATCAAGTGCATATAAATAGTCAAATATTTCAAAAAAAATTTCATTTGATAAATCTTCTAAACATGTATATGTATTCATTTGAATTGATGACGAGAAAAATAGATGATAATAGCAAGTTGATTCAGTTTATTTATGGATAGAGAATGTATCAAATGACAGAACACTTGTTAGATAATATGTTATTATATATTCTCTGGCATAAGCAGTCTATGAACAACATTGACGGAGAAATAAAATGAAAAATAAAGTCGATTGTTGATTTATCTTTATATATGAAATAAAGACATTCAGAAAAGATATGTTGACGATATTAATTTGCCTACTTTTTTTTTCTATCTATTATTTAATGTGGAAAAGAAGAAGACTAATAGAAAAAGAAAGATGTAAATTTATTCGGATAGTATAGAGTCATTTATATTTATTATTCAACATCTATGTATAGTATTTGTATTAGCTATGTCTATTCACTTTATATCTATAATTCATTGACATACAAAGAATTTTATTCATAGCACACTTTGTTAAAGAATAAAAAAAGACTAATTCATTAGTTGTACATAGTGATTATTTAATGATGGTAAATAGATACGTGGGTCATTCTGAAAGTTTTTAGATTCTTGATTAAATTTAATAGATATAGAAGAATTTGGTAGTTGGGGTAGTAGATTCAAGTCTTAGAAGAAAGTTCACAAAGTTTTGGCTTTTGCACATTTCTCCTTTCGTTTTGTTGTACTTAGGGTTATCCAAAAGTAGTGAGCCTGATATTGTATTTTGGTATAGATCGCTTGGAAAAATTTTCTTTTTTTATGAAAAGATAGAGCGTCTTTCGCTGCATCTTTCTATGCTATTTGATCAGTATTAAACTTATATCATAATAATAAAATTTCGATAAGAACTATTTTTGTTGAAAATCAGTTGGTAGCAGAGATGTCCATCGCGCCGCCGCCGCGCCGCTGCCGCTGCCGCGCCGCGGCCGCGGCCGCGGTTGGCGGCGCGGCAGCGGCAGGTTTCTCAAAAATTCATCGCGGCAGTGACGCGGCAGCGGCAGGTTTCTCAAAAACTCATCGCGGCAGTGACGCGGCAGCGGCAAAGTTTTTAAAAATTCATCGCGGCAGTGGGGCGACAGCGACAGAATTTTTTTCGAGGACATTGGAAAACTGCATGAATTTGATAGAATTTCATTGTTTACAAAGGAAACACTCTGAGACCGAATGAATCTGAGGAACTAGTACCAATATTTCTGGTCCCATATAGTTGCTGTAGTGAAATTCGAAACACTTTTTTGAAAACCATCGCGGCAGCGGCGCGGCAGCGGTGCGGCAGTGGCAAGTTTATTACTCGCCGCGGCGCGGTAGCGCCGCGGCGACATTTTTTATAAACCATCGCGGCGCGGCAGCGCCGCGGCGACATTTTTTTATAGACCATCGCGGCGCGGCAGCGCCGCGACGACTTTTTTTATAAACCGTCGCGGCGCGGCAGCGGCAGATTTTCAGCCGCGATGGACATCTCTGGTTGGTAGCATTTAGATCATAAGGAGTTTGGCATAAAAAATGGGGTGCTTCTTCAGAATAGTCACACCCTATCATAAGAGAGAGGAAAGGAAAAAAAATGATTGGTGATAGCGAGTCATATGTGAGAATGAAAGATATATAGATGACGTGAGAGTGAGGGTGTGATCGTTCTAAGAAAAAAAAAAGAGGTCGTACTAAGGAAAAAGAAAAAACGTTTATTTAAAAAAAAACTAGAGGACAGGATACAAATCACGTATACATCTTATTAAGTTCTCAAACGGCCGATCTCCAAACTTGCGACGCCACATGAATTCAGCAAGGTGTGAGGGCAGCAATGAATTATGTTGACCCATTTGTTGTTTCTTTCTCCTTTTCATACACATCCACATATTCTCAATATTCTGAGTATGGGCATATGTATCAGGATCTATAAAATCGACTGAATGGTTCACAGTCTTATGTTCATAATTGTTTGGGTCAGATGAAATACTATTATATGCTGCCCATTGATCACTTATAATGGACGTGCCCGGTAAAATAAATTCATGGATGATTGGTAGGAGCGTTGCAGCATCTCGATGTTCAACAGGAACAGCAAAGCATTCTCGAGTCTCACGATCGATCCCACCAAACACCCATTGAGTATTTACCGTACGGCTATTTAAAAAAATAATTTTTACTATTCTTAAAGGAAAAGTTAATAAATACCCTCGATTGTACTTCCTTTTAGTCCAAGCACTCTCATCAATCTCCACTATATGTCCGTCACCACCAATCATCGACGTATGTTTAATACAATATTCCACACATATATCTCGAATGAAGTTCTTCCAGTCGACGATGGTGGCATCACCCTTAAGATTACAGTGTCGCTCGAGAAAGATGTGAGAATCTAACCCTTGCGACCAGTAATACATTAAGTCCACTACTTGTTGCAGGTCCAATTTCGATTTGGAAAAAAATGTACCATCTCGAATCGATTTGGTACATTTACATGTCCTGCACCGCCATGAATAACCATCAATGATTCTTTTATTAGCTCCTAAATACCAGTTGGTATGCCCTTTCGGACAGGGATCATCCAAAGCTACTGGAAGTAGCCCTACCACTGGCAAAAACTAATAACATTATCGAGGCCATCAGTTAATTTCACCCATTCACGATTATTAAGATTATCGAGATTTGATAATGCTGAATAAGCCATACCTTATAAATCTTTAATATGCTTTAAGAGAACGAGAGAGTGTTGAATAAACTTGTATGCAAATGCATGTTTAATTTATTATTTTCTCAGCTTTTTATAGTATTCTACGATTTCCAGGGAGAGAGACATCAGAGAGATATATCACATCATTCAACATAATGAAGACAATGACTGATATCATGTATACACAAAGAACTAGAGAGATTTGTAATAGTATGATATCCATAACATATACACAGAATGAAAGAAAAGAGAATATAGAGAGAACATGCTTATAAGAACGATCACACCTTCACACTACAACGTCATCTATATATCTCTCTTTTTCGTACATGAGTCGTTATCACCAATCAATTTTTTCCCTTTCCTCTCTTCTATGATAGGGTGTGACTATTCTGAAGAAGTACCAAAAATGGGACACTTTTGCATTTCATTTTATTATCACTCAATACGTTGTATTTAAAAAACACAAAATATATCAGAAGATGCAGCGTGAAAAGCTCTACGATTTATAAAGTACCGCTTATTTTATAGTTGTACTTTTTCTTTTCAAAATGGACAAAACTCTGAGTTACCAAGTTTCGACATGATGAAAACGAGACTGTTTTTTGGATAAAAAAGCGAATTCGGTTTTTTTCTATCTTATTTTTGTATCATTGTTCTTTGTAAATTGTAGAGCTCTTCACGCTGCATCTTGCAGTGTATTTTGCTTTTTAAAATAAAACATATTAAGTAATAAAAAAATGAGATAGAAAAAACGGAATTTATCCTTTACCAAAAAAAACAATCTCGTTTTCGCAACGTCGAAATTTGATAGCTCAAAGTTTTGTTCATTTTTAAAACAAAAAGTACAACTATAAAATAAGCGGTACTTTATAAATCGTAGAGCTTTTCACGCTGCACCTTTTGGTATATTTTGTTTTTTCAACACAACATATTATGTGATAATAAAGTGGAATGCAAAAATACCACATCCATTATGATCTAAATGCTACCAGCTGATTTTCAACAAAAATAGTTCTTATCGAAATTTTATTATTATGATATAAGTTTAATACTGATCAAATAGCATAGAAAGATGCAGCGAAAGACGCTCTATCTTTTCATAAAAAAGAAAATTTTTCCAAGCGGTCTATACCAAAACACAATATCAGGCTCACTACTTTTGGATAATTCTAAGTAGATTAAGTGATACTAGATTAGAAATAATATTTTACCAGGAGGTATCGCTATAATTTTAAATAGAGTAAATAATGAATTTTACACCGAATGACAGCCCGTCAAAAATGGGGTTTATTAATACTAAACAATAAAGGTTATGGAAATTTTGGTACGTTGAAATGTTTAAATTTAGACATTTCAATGTACAAAATTTTTCATAACCCTTATTGTTTAGTACTAATAAATCCCATTTTTGATGGGCTTTCGTTTGGTATAAAATTTATTATTTACTCTATTTAAAATTATAGCGATACCCCTGGCAAAATATTATTTCCAGCCAGGTATGAATCTTACACGAAACCAAATTCGAGTTATAATTTACTATGATCACATCAACAAAACGAAAGGAGAAATGTCCAAGAACGAAAACTTTGTGGACTTTCTTTTAAGACTTGGGTCTACTACTACAACTATCAAACTCGTATATATCTATTAAATTTAATCAAGAATCTAAAAACTTTCAGAGTGATCCACGTATACTGTATAGGTTTATTGATTTAATTGTTGAAAAGACAAAATTTGAAAAGAGTTAACTAAAATGTCTTTCTAAATTTAAATATATCAATATAACGGGTGCGCCATAAATAACTGTCCTCTCAGTATTTTTAAGTTTTTTTCACTATTATCCCTGTGATTAAAACACCTTTTTTTTTATCAAAGGATAGCGCTTGAAATTCTCTACAAAACTATATATGAACAGACTCAAAAACCATTTTAAATATATTTGAAAAACGACGAAAACTAAAGACATATAAAAAACTGTAAAATGTAAATATTAACACGATGATTATGGATGTTACATCTACGCTTTGATAGGTGTTTGTATAGTTTCAGCTTGTTTTTGTTTGTGCGCCCAAAGAATCGCAAAAAGCTAGTAGATCGTATAGATCTCAATCTGCTCTACAACTATTCTTCCAAAAAAATGATCGAAATTTTGCTTAGGGAAAAAAATTATAGGATTCAGAAGAGTGATAGCACCACTTGCTTTCAGAAAAGGCGGCATCCTCCAGAGATGTGCGGGGCATCGATTTTTCATGCCCCGCGGGACCCGCTCCGTAAGATTCACAAACCCGTCCCGTCCGAACCCCGTGGATATTCTTTATGAGAATCCCCGCCTCGCCTGTGCCCCGAAAAATCTATACACGCTCCGCCTGTACCCCGCACAGGCCGCTTCTTGGATCGGCCCGCCTGACTCGCCATTTTTGTGACGGGCCCGCCCCGCCCCCGTGTAACCCGAAGAAATTTTTTATTTACCAAATACTTAATTTTTAATAATACATTCCTTTTATACATAGATGTCTCACCACCATTCCAGCTAAGAGACTGTTGGATAATATTTAAAAAACCTTCATCTTCAACAACGCTGGTAGGACGGATACTTTGACATATCCACACCCACACCCTTTGGAAACGTATATACTTAACTCAAGCTAAATTCGATTATCGCAAAATTAACCATAAATGGAAGAGATCCTTCATACTTAAAGTTGCACAAAGTATTAAATAAGAATGTTTTGAATTCGAGAAGAAAATAAAATTTTACTATTGGAATTTTAGACACTTCGTACTACTTCATTTCCGGTGCTGTTCATATAATCATAAATTCAGCTATAAAATTTTATAACTAAATCAGGCTAAAATTGCATGAATTAATGGAGAAATTGCTGTTCTATCGTACTGTATATTAATGGAAAAGATTGATATAGCTAAAGGACTATAATTTACTCGACAAAGACAAATAATTGAAAATTTATCCAAAGCATTTGTTAAACATTCACTAAATTTTCAGTCAATTTGGAAAATAAAGTGATAAAAAATATATAGTTCGATAAAGTAATGAATTCTCTATTTAACTATTTAAAAACGAAATATATTCATTTGTCCAATGCGTTATAATTACTCGAATTACTTGAAGAAAACATCTCGAAATTTGGCAAAAATATTTGTGCCTGCTTCACGAAACTCACTCATTTTTTGACCAGCACGTAAGACAAATCAAACGAAAACTGTACCATTGGATAAAGTAATCAACGCTCTATCTAATCATATAAAAATAAGAAAATTTCTGATGTTTTATAGAAATACAATAAACTGAAGAAAATGAGTAAAAATAAGTGAATCGTCCTGTATAGTTTCTGTGCATTTTGAAAAGTTTTCGTTTCGCGAATTAGATCGTTTCTGTAACGTTTCGATTTGCTGACTTCTTTTCTTCATTTCAGTTTTGAATGTGAAATAGGGCTTCATTAATTATTGAGTGACTTCGGCAATGAAAGATAATAAATGATATAGTTCTGTGCCTACTGCTCCTGAATCGCGAGTTCCTATTTGAATGAATTGTACTCTTTCGAGCCAATCATTTTAATTCTGTTTCAAGAAGCTGTCGTCTTCAGCATTATGTTCTTCTAAAACAATAATGAATGTTTATTCATTCTACAATGATTTCATTGTCAAGAAATCTAAATTTTACTAAGAGAAAGACGTTTTTACTGCGCAGTGTTTCTTAAAAATATCATAGAAAAGAAAGATAGCGAAAAATAACTTTACAACAGTGCTGCAAACTATTTTACTGTTTTTCGTGTCTAGAACTTCGGTACGTCCGTGGGGGATGAGCTCCCTCTAGCTTTATTTTCTGGCGACGTCACTAGCATTGACCAAGAGATGAAGAAATGATTGAAGATGAACGATTCGTATTCGAAGTTGTACTATCAAGTGATTCATCAGGAGATAAGTCATGTAATTCGATCATAGGAATTGACAAAAAAAATTCAATTATTAATTCTAAATATAAAATAAGTTTTAGTCCAGTTATTCACTTAATATAAATTAGTAGTGGAAACTGTGCATAACGGACGATAAAGAAAGAAAGAAACAAATAGCAGGCAAGCTTGCACATAATAGAATGAAAGCAATAAACCAATCAATATATGCTTTGTACTATACATATCTGCAGTAATGACATCTCTTGATAAATTTTGACGATCCTTCGTCACACCCGAAAAAAAATGTTTACCCGCCCGAACCCGTGTATTTCATATCCACCCCGCCCGAGACCCGTATCATTTTAAAAATTTGTTCCCTGCCTCGCCCGTCCGTGGATCGGAAAATACCCGCGCCCCGTTAACCCCGTATTTAATTAAATTTTTCTTCCCCGCCCGCCTGTCACCACGTGGCCCCGCGGGGCCCGCGGGGTGAACCCCGTGGGCCGCACATCTCTGGCATCCTCAGTGTACGAGCATCATAAGTTTTTCCCTAAGCAAAATTTCGTTCATTTTTTTGGAAGAATAGTTGTAGAGCAGATTGAGATCTATACGATCTACTAGCTTTTTGCGATTCTTTGGGCGCACAAACAAAAACAAGCTGAAACTATACAAACACCTATCAAAGCGTAGATGTAACATCCATAATCATCGTGTTAATATTTACATTTTACAGTTTTTTATATGTCTTTAGTTTTCGTCGTTTTTCAAATATATTTAAAATGGTTTTTGAGTCTGTTCATATATAGTTTTGTAGAGAATTTCAAACGCTATCTTTTGATAAACAAAGGTGTTTTAATTACAGGGGTAATAGTGAAGAAAACTTAAAAATACTGAGAGGACAGTTATTTATGGCGCACTCGTTATTATATTTTTCATTTTCTAATCGATATTAACGTGTATACTTAAGCTAATGCCAAAAAAAAACCAGGCCTGACATTATTGTTACATTCGTCATATAACGGATAATGCTTAGTTTTTTTTGCTAATAATAATGCTTGTGTTCTTTTAATGATGATATTTCTCGAGCATTTTTACGGAAGAGAAAACATTTTTATGTCTCAGGGGGTAATCTAAAATAAACGGTGTAGAATGATGACACTTTAATTTATGGACAACGAAAAAAAAATAATTTTCAAGATTTAGTTAACTTTTATTTAGTCTTCAACATTTTGTTAAATAATGTTTCAATTATCCATTAGGGTAATGGTTTCTTCATACATAATAGTTTTTTTTTCTTTCCGCATTTTATGTGTTTTAATTTTGGTAGTTGATGATAGGAGTACAGACTCTAGTCGTAAGCTGTAGCAACACTACTGAAAAATAAACCAGTTCACTCGAAGATGTTCACGAAAATGGAGGAGGAAAAAACTTGAACTAGAATGAAATAGATTAAAAGATATTTAGTCAGGAACGTTCTCTAAGTTTAAAAGAAAATAAAACTCAGTTTCATTAAAGACTTAATGTAGAGTTTTTTTTTTCTAAGGAAAATCTAAACTTTTCTAGATTCGTAGTTAGAAATAATTTAGTCTATTCTCTTTCATAAGAATTTATTCTCTTTATTGTTTATTTAAGATGAGTAAGGATCCGCAAAAAATCAAATTTATCCTGTTTTATTTATCTTTATATATGCCAATTTCTCTACTCCTTTTAGTTCCGTTACACTTCACCCTCACTCTCATCTCTGAATGTTATACTTCCTATTCTTCCACTTGTTGAAGATATGTAAACGTAGAAAAGTAAAACAGAATACAATTAATTTTTCGTGAATCTATGAAATGAGTAATAAACATTTTTTTCCAGATAGGCTCTAGGGTAAATCTTAGCATTTATGTTGAGCTCAATGATAGCAAAAAGCAATCGAACATTAGAAAGTAATACATGTTTGAAAATATTTGTTACATATAGATAACAAACACCTAATTCATTTCAAGTGTTCGATGGCTTTGAATATTCGTAATTTGTGAATGTCAATTTTTTTCTCCTTCATAAGTTGCTTTTTTTTTCTAATTTTCTAGGTTGTTTTATCTAAAACTGATGAAAAGGAGGTATTTTTCAGAAGAAATATTCTAGAAAGCAAATATCTAATGAATAATTGCTCGAAATTCGTCAATGTATATTGTTAAAAATGACATTCTTACTTGGATTTATTCAAGCAGTAGAAATTATTTTTAGACTTTCATGCATTTTGCAAGAATCTTCGGTAAATTCTGTATCTCTAGTTGATGATGAGATGTGAATAGGAGAAAAAAATATTTTAATAATCTTTGTGATTTTCTTCGTATCGACTTGGTACTCTTAATTGGAGAATGAATAAAAACAGAGAGAAAAGAAAACAATCTTGATTTGATAGATTCTTGCTTGTATAATTTATCTAACATATATAGATATATTTATTTTTCTACTTCTTTTAATTGAATTTGCTCTTCATCTTGTCTTGTTCAATCATCTTCATTTTAATCATCGTGTTCTTCGTTTGCATCAATTGTTTGTTGATCATGATCAATGATACTAACATGAAGTATTTCAGTATATTAATGATATGATATTGGGATTATTTCTGCATAATCAATTGAAACAAGATCACTTTAAGATTCATTTGGTTTTCCTTCATCTTTTGGTTCTAATAAAAATAGATTTTTCTCAAAAATAATTGATTTAATGAGTTAGCTGAATTTGAAAGAAATTTCTCACGATAGAATTTATATTTTAAAAGATCATGCAATAATGAACTTTCATTCATCGCTTATTAACATTTTGCACAAATTTGACAATTATATTTAAATCAAACAAAAAGTAAAAAAAAAAGGCTCTTTTTTTCTTTGTTTTTCTTCTTAAAGTCAAACCCACCAGTCATAACATCATCATAATTTCATTCTATTGTAAAATGATTTGCAACTGTTTTACAAATACTTTAAAGAATATCAGATGGAATAAGTTTAGTTGATGTTTGTGCAAGATATAAAAGTATTGTAGTAAATGGACGTTGATGTGATTGAAAATATTGTTGTAAATATGGTAAAAATTTAATAAAAATATATGCTGAAGATCATTTGAATGTGAGAAAAAATCTTGATGAAGTAATTCTAAGCCTCTGCTGTGAACATGTGTACGGTTTGATAATGCAGAAATGATACTCTTCTATTAGTTTACAGTATGGTGAGGGTTGTAAAATTCGATATAAGAATATTAAATCGATGATGCTCAGCAAAAGAAACACAAATAGATAAGTGACACCAGCGATAAATGAGAAATAAAATGTTGGATATCTGATCGTGACTACAGACTCGTATCTATTTCATTATATTCTTACTTATCAATGCTTATGAATGAGTGGATAAGTAGCTATAGTTGTATGATCTGATTTAAATAACTTAAGACCGAATAGTTATTGAAACTATACTATAAAAATATACTCTACATATAAATGAAAAAAAACAAGAAAAAGAACGATCACAAATTATCAATTTTTGATTAAATTCCTTGACTATCTCTGAACGACACTTCAGTGACAATCCAGAAAATTTAATAAAATGAATCACGTTCACAATCGTGATCATGAAACCCCCAATTTGTTCGAGAAATGCTGTTTTAACGTTGAAATCATATTCAACACTACAGTATTTAAGTATTTTGAAAACTTGAGCATCGTCTAACTTAATTTTTTACTACATATTCTTAAAGTATCTATCGTTGACTTTAAAATTGTTTAAATGCTTATCAGAACTTAGGAATTAGTAAAATAATCTATTTTCAATACTTTTCTAGTTTGATCTGAGAAAGTTCAGATTGTAACAATAGCATCAAGTCACAACAAGTGTCATGTTTAAATATGTCTATGAAAACGTTTTTCGATCATTGTGTCATAAATCTTAGATTTTTTCCAATAACTGTCAACGATATTATGAGTATTTTTTGAAGCATAATTAGAAAGTTTATTTGTCAATTGGGTTTCTCTGCATTGTTAAAATATTTTTCTTTCAATTAATTAAACATATTAAAACTAATGCCTTTCTATCAATTAAATAACATTATATATATTAAAAATTGATTAGTATTGTGTTGAGATTAATCTAAACCACAATAAGATAAATATTTTCGTTATGCAAAAATAACCTGCATGAGTTAAAAAAATATTCTTCAAATATTTTCCAAATTCATACTGAATAATCCGTGAATCCTTAGACTAAGTCAAAATATATTCATATTCATGTAAAAGAATTTTTTAAATGTACTTGAAATTTTTTTCTGAATTAGACCACAGTAATTTAGAAAAGACTTATGCAGAAGATACACTCAACTCAATACGTTTTATAAAAATTGTTAGGAAATTTTATTACTAAATCACCATCTAATGAAAAGTACCTTTGAGATATGGTTATTTGATAATTGTGGTTTTATTCACTGAAATACCAACATTCTTAATTCGAAAACCTAAACTCAAAGTATTTTATTAAATACATGAGCTCGCCATGCAAGTTATTCTCTTTAAACAACAATCGTCGTTATATGGTCTATCTTAATACTACATCAAAGTTACTGAAATTTAAACATAGTTAATGATTAATATAATACGAAATTATTGTAGACAAAAAAAAAAAATTTCTAATTGAAGTAGTACGAGAAAGAAAATAGATTTTGACACATCCTGATCAAAATGAATAATAATAACAACCATATTATTAGTAAAATTCTGTTGGAAAATATTCATTTTAATCTTAAATTCGATCTTTGACTTTCGTATAATAATCAAAAGTACATATAAAAACTTTAAATCAATTTTTGAAATGCTTTAGCATTAGTGAGATCATTATTCTAGATATTTTTGTTATTGAGAGCACCTCAAAATTCCTTGTAAATCTTCCAGAACTTGAGTTTTAGTGGGTGTCCAGCAGATCTGCTGAGATTATACATTCATCCCATATGGGGTAAATGTATAACCATTATTGAGCTTGTGAGATGAATGTATGAAAAATTTGTTTTTAAAGGTCTTCATGCAAGTTACATTATAAAAGTACAATCTTAACTTGTAATCATAAGATTAGTTTGAAGCGATAGAAAAGACTTTGAGCTATCCTCTAGTAAAAAATTACCAAAAAAAAATTCACTAAACGCTTAAAAATTAGATTTTAAAAATTATATATAACATAGCTGTGATTATACATTCACTTTGATAGCAATAGCAGGATTATATATTCAAACCAACGGGTGTGAATGTATAATCGAAAGTTAGTGTTCAAAAAAATCTTTCTGGATAGATCAAATCACAAGAATTTGAGATATGGATTTCACCAATCGATCGAGGATAGATTCAGCTATATGTCTTGTGAAGAAAATTTTTCAAAAAAATGAGAAAAAGGTGTATATAATATACGTAATTCTTGACTTTCTATTCATAGATTCAATTTATTGACAAAAATATAAAACAATAAAAAAAGTTTACATTTTTTTTAAACATCTTCATATGATGTTACAAACAACTTCATATGATGTTACAAACAACTGATAAATGTTTTTTAAAGTAGATGATTGTGGCAAAATTTTTTTTTTATATATACAGGTTCTGCTGCTTCATTCTAAAAACATGAAAAAATAAATGATAAGGAAAATGTCAATATATATATATATATATATATATATAAATAATATTATATTCCTACCATTATTTTTCTGTAACCAATGATGATTTATAATATCATTCATATTTGTACGCTTAATTGGATCAACATTTAATAATTTGTAAATCAGATTATTGATCATAAAATTGAGTTTTAAAAATGGATCATGTGTACGATTATACCAAGAAAGATACGCTTCATCCCAGGTGAATGAATCAGATACCGGATCCAATCGGATCTGATCGAATCCGACTATCCGACAAAATCCTATGGGATTCCGGGAAACGGATCGACTAACGGATCTGACGAGCGAAACCTATTTTCTTAATTACGTGCTAATTAGCATTTTAACCCAATACTAGAGACCAGTCATATTTATACGATGAATTACTATCGGAATCCGATAGTAGGATCCTATAATGTCTAGACACTAAGGTTCCGTTAGTAGGATCGTCTCCCGGATTCCTATAGGATTTCGTCAGATTTATAGAAATTCCAATAAAATCCGATCGAATCCGATAGGAATCCGATCGGATCCGATTGTTGGAATGATTCTCCTGGGATTATCTTCTGTTGCTTGTGTCCATGGTAAATCTAAACAGAAATAAAATAAATAGAAAGATTGTATAAAAAAAAATTTACCAGCGCACAACATTATAAACAGAATTATACCACATGACCATACATCTGCACGTTCAGCATCGTATGGTACTTTTTTAAAAATCTATAAGAAACTTTTATTAGATTATATTCGTATTCGTTATAATCGAATTACTTCAGGTGCCATATATGCTGTTGTACCTACATAAGTATTTAATAATTTTTTAATTTTTTTTGTTTCATCATAAAACATTGCTGCCAGTCCAAAATCACAAATTTTCAATATTTCTAAATACAGAAAATAAGAACTTTTTTTTTTAAATTAATTATTATTATACCATTATAACCAATAAGTATATTTTCTGGTTTGAGATCTATCCATGTAAAAAAAATTAATCAAAAAATTGATTAAATATCCAATTATTTCGTGATTTTTTGGAGAAAAGTTTTTTACATGGGTAATACGAAATAAAAGAATTAATAAATTTAATTAAATTATTTACAAACCTCGATGTGCCATACCAAGGCTATGAAGATAACTCTAAAGAAAAATCTAAAAAATTCTGGTTTTTTTTTTTAAAATCTATTCCTACCATTCCAGAAATAACTTGTTTAAAATAATGTTGTGCAAGATTTTCTTCAATTCCATTTTCAGATTCTAAGAAAAAAAAAGAATCTTTTTTTTATTTTTATATGATTGATATCGAACCAATTCTGTTAAATAAATCACCACCAGCAGCATATTCAAGATATAAATGATATTCTGAACCTTTTTTCTTATAATCATAAAATTGAATAATATTTTCATGTACACATAATTTATGTAAATTGATCTAAATGATTTTTCCATTTTTCAAAAAAAAGAAACAAAGAAAACTAAAGAAATAATTAATACTTCGTTTTGTATAACAAGCTCATTTACATTTAGGACTCATCCATAAGAGACGTTCCCCAAAAAACGACCCTTTTTCCATCCAATCTCACTGTGTCCAGAAATGCCTGTTTTCTGCTGATCCTCTCCTTGGACATACAGTTTAAAAATTCTTTTTCAGAAACTCAATTTGCTCAAAAAATTTTTTTTTGCACACTCTAAAAAACTCGTCTGCTCGGAAATCGGCCAAAATACAGGATAGCCCAAAAGTCACTTTACTGAAAAAAGATTGAATATCTCCATTACAGCTCAAGTAAATGAGCTGATTGTTTTTTGTCAATGATAGAAACATGCTCAAGGTTTATATTCATAAAAACACGAGAAGAAAGATGCTTTATTAAGTATTCTTATTGATCTTAACTAGAAATATTTTACTTTTTTACCGATTGGAAACAATGAAATATACTTAATAAAGAGTCTTTCTAGGCTTGTCTTTATAAATGCAAACCCTACATATGCCTCTATCGTTGATAACAAAGTCAGCTCGTTTGCTCTGGTCATAGTGGAGATATTTAATTTTTTTTCGATAAAGTCACTTTTGTACCACTCTGTATATTTTTTCCTATCTGTGGAAAAATAAATTTTTGTTTTCTGTTGAGATTAATAGTGATATTTAACAAATGGAGTCTAGTTAAATATGTCATTGTGAATATCAACCCTGAACATCCATCTATCATTAATAAAAAATTCAGCTCATTTGCTTAATCCGTAATGAAGATACTCATTTTTTTCGTTCAACAAAGGAGAATTTTGGACCACCTTGTAATAGTTTATCGAACAATCAAAAACCAACTTAGGCTTACAGATTGATCCGAAAAAAATTGAAAAGATTTTTTAAAGAGAATCAAATTTCTCAGATAGTAAGAAAATCGCAAATCTCAAACGATTTCCGATTTTTGGAAACGAATCATTTTTTTAGAGCTTCCAGTTTGTTACTATTTAAGACTTTTTAAGGATTTCAAAAGCTTGAAAACCTATTCTTTGCTTTTGAGAAATCTTTTCAAGTTTTTCGGCATTAATTCGTAAACTTAATTTGATTTACAAATACTCAGAAACATATTTTAATCAATATTCGAGAAATTTATTCTGTTTTAGAGTATATCACGCTAGTGATATTACCTTATCCGAAAAGTTCGTACAACTCATATACGATGAAGCAATAGGATAGCAACTGCTGTATTTATTGAATGCATTGACCTTCGTCAATAACCAGACGTTGCCAAGGGTTACGTAAATTATCTATTCCATTAAAAAAGGACTCCGAATCAATATTACTTAAATATTCCTTCACAATCGTGATCATTTCATCTTCAGAGACAAAACTCTTGCTACGAAGAAATTTTTTCGACTTTGTGAACAAGTGATATCACTAGGTTCAATATCCAGAGAAGAGGTGAGATAATTCAGTTTAAGGGTGAGAGTGTGAATGAAGGTGTCATCCTGCCGATTCTTTAGATGTTGCACCTAGTGATATCACTTGTTCACAAAGTCGAAAAAATTTCTTCGTGGCAAGAGTTTTATCTCTGAAGACGAAATGATCACGGTTGTGAAGGAATACTTAAGTAATGTTGATTCGGAGCCCTTTTTTAATGGAATAAATAATTTACGTAACCCTTGGCAACGTCTGGTTACCGACGAAGGTCAATGCATTCAATAAATACAGCAGTTGCTATCCTATTGTTTTATCGTATATGAGCTGCACGAACTTTCCGCACAACCTGATACATCTTCGATACATATAGTTTATCCATACATAATGCCGTATAGAATTTTGACAGATTGTTTTTTTTAAAGACTGATCAAAAAAACGGTTTTACTCGAAAATTTTGGCAAAAAATATTAGAAAGAGACAATGAAAAAATTTAGATTAACATCCGAACTTTAACATGTATTCGACTTCTTCCTCTTCCCATTTTCCAGAAATGTCCGTTTATTACTAAGCCCCTCTCTCTTTTGCACCAATGTCTTTTATGGATAACTCTTAATTTGATCATGTCAATTATTTTACAAGCAGCAATTTCAGATGTATTAGTATTTATAACACGAACAACACTAGATATTAAAATTTATTAATATATATATATATATATATAAAGTAATTGTTTACATACTTTCCAAAAGTACCTTCACCTAGTATTTTTTCATATTCCCACATGATCGAAGATGAAGATGATAATGAATTTGTCTATAATCCTTTGTTCTAAATTTTTATCTCGTTCTTTTCGGATTGGATCAGATTTTGAAGATAAACTTTTATTTTTATTTTAAATATTTAAATATTTCGTTTTTTTTTAGAAAACTTTTTTTTCAAAAATTTTGTTGTAATATTAATACACATTTATTTAAGAATAATTAAATTTGATTGATACGAAAATAACGAATAGAGACAAACGGAATGATTCATTATTAATCAGAATAGAATTCGATGACATGAGAGCGTTAGTATAAGATGTTCTCTTGATTTGACATCTTCTTCAATTGATTATCTTATTATATTAGGTTGTCAACAAAGTTCTTGTGTTTTTTAAAAATTTTCTAAAACATTCGAGAAAGTACTAGAAGTTTCTATACTAAAGGTATATAAAGAGAGTATGAATATCTTTCGAATGATAATAAAGCCATCGATATGAACGTTGATCGTGGACTGAAAATGAATCTTTCTCATAGAGAGATTCGAGTGCTTTTACTTCATGAATTTCGTCTGGGTCACAAAGTAACGGAAGTAGCCAACAACATATGCAGCACGATGGGCGAGGATGTGCTCTCCATCCGTACGGCACAATATTGGTTCAATCGCTTTAAGAACGGTGACTTTGAACTCGACGGTTTACCTCACTCTGGTAGATCACTGGAACTTGATGTGGATCTCTTAAGGCAGCTTACCGAAGAAGATCCTCGACTGACTTTACGGTGTTTAGCACAGCAGTTTGGGTGCTCTTATACTGCGGTGGAAAAACATCTGAACGAATTAGGCAAGACATAGGGATATGGAGTTTAGATACTCCACGAGTTAAAGGGTGATCAGAAAGTTTCGACTCCACTCTGTAAATTGATGTTATCTACATGAATGCATATGTAGATAGTTGATTGAAATATGCAGTTTTGCAGAGAATGAGAAAGGCTATCATCTGAAAAAAAATGATTGAAATTGTGTCGTAGCTATGAAACGTTATGATCATTTTATTCATGATGACTAAACAAAAACACGTTACATTTTTTGAAAAAACAAAAAAGTACTTTAATTTTTGAGTTATTTAAGTCGAGTGAAACATTGTTTGCTACAAGTTTCTACTAGATATTTTTATATGATCCGATAGAGTTTGACAAGCTCTACAATAATATGAATATCAAACAAAGATTCTGATCCTTCTTTCAATACAAAACTTGGAGGACACTAGAAAGTCTAATAAAAATCTGACATATCTTGCATCAGAGAATACGCTTGACTTCCAATAACTCTAGCTGATCGACTATTAATTTATGTTTCGAGATGCAGTGTCATATACTGAAGCTAAAAATAACCTTTCCGAGCTTCCTGAACAGACGGAACAGTCGATCAGCTGAAGTTATTGAAAGTTCAGCATACTCTCGCTTATGCAAGATATATGAAATTTTTATCAGTCTTTCTGATTTCCTTCAAGTTTTGTATTGGAAACAGCATCAAAATTTTTTTGATATTCATGTTCTTGTAGAGCTCGTCGAACTCTATCGAACCATATAAAAATATCTAGAAAACCATATTTTACTTCACATATTACAAGCATATTTTGTTTTTCAAAAAATGTAATGTGTTTTTGTTTAGTCATCATGAATAAAATGATCATAACTTTTCATAGCTACGACACAATTTCAATCATTTTTTTTTCAGATGATAACCCTTCTAATTCTCTACAAAACTGTATATTTTAATCAACTATCTACATATGCATTCATGTGGATAACATCAATTTACAGAGAGGGGTCGAACCTTTCTGATCACCCTTTATCACTACATCAGCTTCAACACAGGGTTGATGCTTGTATGGTTTTAATGACATCTCACTGCAACTATCAATGGCTCCGCAATTTTATCACTGGCGATGAGAAGTGGGTATTGTACATTAACTACACGCACAGATGCCAGTGACTGAGTGCTGGTTAAACAGGCGTAACAACGGCTAAGACTGATCCGCATCCCAAGAAGGTGATGCTGAGCGTTTGGTGGGGAGTCAATGGGATTATTCACTAGGAAATTCTTCCAAATGGTTGCACCATCACTGCTGACCTCTACTGTCAGCAATTGGACCGGGTTGCCGAAAAACTCAAGGGAAAGCAGGATCGAATTTACTATTTCCATGATAATGCGAGGCCCCATGTTTCAAAGTCGATGCGCGAAAAACTATTGAAGCTCTGATGGACTACGGTTCCTCATCCACCTTATTCTTCTGACCTGGCTCCAACCGACTACTACTTATTTCGTTCTCTTTCTAGCCATATGCGTGAGAAAAAGTTCGATGACGAGAACTACGTCAAAATGGAACTCGTCAACTTCTTCGATCAAAAGTTCCAGGACTTCTACGAACGTGGTATCCTATCCCTGCCAGAGCATTGGCGACAAGTCATAGATAGTAGTGGTGCATATATAATTTAAAGCTAGTTCTATTATTGGAGTTGAAAAATAAAAATAAAATTTTTGAAAAAAATGCAAAAACTTTGTTGTCAACCTATAATACAAACCAGAAAACATGGACTGGATTTGATTGGTAAAATATGGATGCGTAAGTGAGCTCCAAATTTGGAGTTTACGTGTGGAACTCACTTTTTCTGCCTTATAACAACTTCAGTGTATTAGGAAGGTGTGAATACAATAATACTGAGCCATTGAAAAACAACGTTAAAAAGGAATAAATGAAATTTAGTGTATCTTTATGTCAACGATTGATAGATAAAATACCAACGTGATTAAAAATTATCAATTGATCAAGATGGTAATCAAATACACGAGCATTGATAATTTGATATGTGTTTAATTTTATTTCGAAAAGGTTTATTGTTTTAAAACTAGTAACCAAGATGAGGATGAGGATGGGGTGAGTTTTTTTTACAAAATTAAGCAACCACAACCGATTTCGGCTTTGCTTAAGGATTTCATCGGGTGGCTACACCAATTCTGCATCTTATTAATCGATAGTCGAATGGTGTGCACTATTTTGAGAATTGTTAAAATTTAAATAGAAGAGCGTTAATCTGAAAATCTTATGTTGTTTAAGACATGTAGGAAGGAATGATTTTTTTTATGTTGTTTCATTGGAATAAGGTTATATAATCATAAGTTTCAAAGGAGACTGTATAAAAAAAAGGACTTTTCTAATCTATTAAAGGTCTTCTCTTTAATAGTGTATTCTTTTCTTAAGTATTGGCTTTTGAGTTTTCTTATGTTTCGTACAGCTTGGTTAGTACTTGTTGATTAGGTTTTTTCTTGATTAATAGTTGGTCTAAGTTACTTTTTGGTCGTATTCCTAATTTCAAATGGACATTGTTCATCGGTGTGCCTTTGTAATTATAGCGTGCGTGTGTAGAGATAGAGAGTAACTCTAAGCGGTTTCATCCTTGTCCAAGGAACTCATTAAAAGGCTCAAAACCGGTTTATATCCAAGGTGTTAAAATGAAAACAAAAATCACAATCAAGACAATTGATTCTGTTCCAATTAATTCGAAAACTAAATGAACTGATCGATGAAGTCTAATGAAAACCCATAAGAAGTTTTCGAGGGTGTGTAGAACATGCCAGGACTCGTTTTGGTCATGAATACGAGATCTCATCAAATGGCTCAGTATCCTGAAGTTGATGAAAAGTGTTTAACAAAAAGATGGATCAATCTTTTGAACACACTTCAGATAGTATTTTTTGGCGTGTCTTCTGATGAGTAATTTTTTCTTGTTTGAGCCAGAAGAATATCCAAGATATACCTGAAAATTTATGGAACATTTGAATGTTTTTGTTTTGTGTAGAACTTTTTCATATCGGTTTTCATGTTATTGTTTTCCTTGGACTATAATGTCTGGATCTCTTTGTAAATGTCAACGACATGAATAACAGAACTGAGCGCTTTTCTTAAAATAGAAGTTGTACGATCGATCTAGATCACAAAGTGCCTTGAATCCATATTATACTTCTTGTCGCATTTGAAAATGTCAATTGTCAGCAGATGGAAACTCGATTCACTCAGAAGAGCAGAAATGGTGAGTCTCCTGCCTATTTTATTAGCAGAAGAGTATAACTATTTTTGCCTTCATTGCGTCACATCCTACCAAGATCCTCTGTCCTAACGAAACACTTCTTCTCATTTTTGCTGCATCAGGTCTCATTGTAGCGAAAAATCTTACATATATAAATGTGCAGTTCATCGATGGCAGGAAAATACCGTGCAGGCATCACCATTAACGAAGTAGTGCTGAGCATACAGTTACAGTCTCTTCTTCAAAGGTCACTATGGATGACGAGTTCTTTCATATGAACTGAATGAAGACTCAAAAGCTACGAATGTTTCTGAGTTATTTGAAAAATAGCCAGCCTACTTGTTTCTTTTAACGTGCAATTTTTCAGTGATGTTAAATAAGATTCAGCAAGAAGTATCTCTATTATATGTCATATCTAAAATGGTATTCATCGACGTTCATAGTATAATACAATGACGACATGTATTACATTAGAATGAATTGTATGCAGTAATCTAACTCTGATATGAATCGTTGTAATTTGATCATAAGGTTTCGTTTGTATTCTGTATTATTCCATTTGAGCACGAGATATTTCAAGAAAAAAAAAGAAACTTCTATTTGCAAATGAGTATTCTTATAAAATCATGGGTGATATATTCTTTCTATTAGTAAGATAATACTAAACAACAAATACAAGTACATGTTGTACTAAAGTGTATTTTATTAGGTAAGTCCTACTTTGGTCAAAAAGAATGATGTCGAAATGCAAAAAGATTGAAAGGGGAATATGCTGACTTATTCAAATGTCGAAACAAAACAAATTACTTTTCAGTTGACGAGAAAAGATTCAATATGTTTATTTCATTTGAAGAATTTTTATTCATAAGAAAAAAATTTTTAACGAAGAGCAAAGGTGAAAAACAGGAAGAACCTTAATAAACAACATAACTCGAATCATACTTAAGGGTACCCAAAAGTAGTGGCGGAGGCACCTTATTTTCGTATAGAAGGCTCTTGATGAAATTTCCTTTTTTTATGAAGTAATAGAGAAAACGATGCTCTATTTTTCTGTGCTATTTTATCCCTATTTAACTAGTACCATAGTAATAAAAATTCGATAGAAAATGTTTTTGTTGAAAACTTAATTAACAGGTGAGGCAGATTAAATAGCTACGTTTTGCATTTCAATTTTCAATCACTTAATACGTTGCATTAAAAACAAAATATACCACAAAATGCAGCGTGAAAAGTCCTACAATCTATATAAAACCGCTTATTTTAATTGGGTACTTCTTGTTTTCAAAAAAAAGCAAAATTTTGTGCGACTACCCGCAAAAAAAATCATTTGTTTTCTATACGAAGAGAAATTCCTTTTTTCTTATCTCATATATAAAATAAGCTATTCTTTGTAAAATGTAGAGTTTTTCACGCTGCATCTTGTGGTATATTTTGTTCTTAATACAACGTGTTAAGTGATTGAAAATTGAAATAAAAAACGTAGCCATTTAATCTGCCATGTGAAACCTCCTCTTTTTTCTCAAAACATGTCCTCCTTCTACTTTTTACGTCAGAATTCTTCTGTTCTTCCTTTTTATCACTTAAGTTGTGGAATCAGTATCTTCAATATGTTAAACAAAAATATTTGGCGATTCCACAGAGCAGAAGATATTTGAAATGATTGAATTTATTACTGCAGCAAAAAATGTATTTTAATTTTCAACCAATATCAATCTTTATTTTGAGTTTTTAGCAATTTAGAATAGTCATCAGCGTGCAATAAACATATACAAATAGAAAAAGAAGTATACATATCCTCTGTGAAAAAAAGTAGGCAAAAACCGACTTCCCATGTGATAAAAACCGGATGAAAACCGGCGGTTAACCGCGGTTTTACCGGTTCCCATCGCTAAGATTTACCGCGGTAAACCGCCGGTTTTTATGGATACCGCGGTTTACCGCTAAAATGAACCGGCTTACCAGATCGCCAATAAACTTTGACATTTCATTGCTTTAAATCATCGATTTTGCTATTTTAAACGTTTTTTTTCTTCTATCTTCCCATCAGAGGTGCAGAATCTGCCGTAAAAACGAAAAATTTCCCCAAGCGCTAAAATTATTTCAAAAAATTTCCCCAACTAAAAAAAAATAAAAAGTAAGGCTTTTGTGTATGGAATATGTATCTATAAAGAAAGAACATTGAAACAAAGCTAATTAAGACAAATGGCGTTATATAAAAGATAATCTGTTCTATTGATCATCGATTAACTCTGGTAATCTTGGTACTTGTTTTTTTCTCAAACAATTTAGTACAACAGAACCAGGTGATATAAATTTCCATGTTTGATATTGTTCACTCTTTTTATAAAATAACCAATTTTTCTCCTTCTTGCTGCTGAAGAACCTTGCAATTAACAAATTTCCAAAAATTTCCCCCTTAACAATTTTTCAAAAGGTTTCCCACTCAACAATATCTCAAAATTTATTCACTTAACAATTTTTCAAAAATTTACCCAAGCGCGCGCTGGCGCACACAGGTAGATTCTGCATCTCTGCTTCCCATGTCATAAAAATGCTTAGAAAAATCTCCAGTTTACCGCGGTTTTACCGGTCCGGTTACCGGCTCCCATTACTTTAATTTACCGCGGTAAACCGCCGGTTTTGATAAATACCGCGGTTTACCGCTAAAAACGGTGCGGTATTTACGATATGGGTTTTTAGTACTTTTAAAAGTTGTTTTTTAAACAGCAAATAGTACTTATGAGTGAACCTTTTTATGTAATTTTCATACTTTTTTTGAATAACAAAAACTATTGAGTACTATTAGAAGTGTGAAAAAGTAATAAAATTTAATTTATTTTACTATATTAATATTAACAGTAGTTAATAATCTTGTAAACACTGAAAAGTATGTTTAATATTAATAGAGTAACATAAATAAAATTTGTGTGGTAGTGGGACACTCAAAGACCAGTAACATGTAAAAAATATCGTCTGAATCGGTTTACCAGAACGAAAATTATTGACAAAATACAACTAAAAATTCAAGCGTAGCAAAAAGTTGCAATTCAGTCATATGTATATTATTTTTTTTAGATTCCTACATGGTCATGTTCTGACGATTACAATGAGAAATTGTCGAAAACTCGAGTTAAAAGAAAACTTTTCTTGAAAATTAAAATACATTTTTTATTAGAGCACTATACCCAATCATTTCGAGAAAACTATAATTAGATAACTACGTTTTCGTTAAATACCTCTTCATGTAACACGATTTAATATTTCATGGTTGAAAAAAATAAATTCACATGATATTTCTATTAAGCGATGACTGAATCAAGATGCAAAAATAATCATTCATTCATTTGTACATTGTGTAAAACCAAGGATTTATGTTGTGGAAATAAAGGGTGGCAATCTATCGAATGCCGTATAAATAATAAAAAAGCATCGTGATAATTTAAAATGCTGCATAGAATACATTTTCCACGAGAAAACAGAAATCCTCCTATTTTCCTCCTTTTTCATGCCAGATCCTACTAAAAATTTTCAATGACAATCCTCCCTAGTCCTCCTTTTTTAGAATAGAGTGTTCACATGCCAGCATTTAATCTGCCTCATCTGTTAGTTAAGTTTTCAACAAAAACAATTTCTATCGAAATTTTATTATCAAGGTACCAGTTAAATAGGAATAAAATAATACAGAAAAAATAGAACTTTGTTTTCTCTATCACTTCATAAAAAAAAAAAGAAAATTTTATCAAGCTTTCTATTCGAGAATAAGGTACTTCCGCCACTACTTTTGGATATCTCTAAGTACATATATTTTATATCTTTTTTTTCGTTCCAGCAACTAACAACAAGTCAGAAAGAAGATCTGATGACACCATCATTGTATTGACCATAAAGAGTATTGATGTGAGTTTGTATGAGTGTTGTCCGTAAATTTTTTTGTTAATGTACCAGCAGACTATTGGATGACAACTGTCTGAAGACGTTTTTCTTCTGCTTTCAGGGTGGGTGTGAGTGTTTGTAGCTGTGACTGTAGGTGTGCGTTTTCATTTCCGAATTATGCCCACATCCACACCCTTTATTTTCGATATTTTTTACATTCTACTTCAGTAGGACGAATCATTTTATTATTCTTCATTTTTTTCAATGGGAGCAAATTGCAAGATGCTCCATTTTTGTTCCTAACAGAAATTGTGAAAGACAAACATATGAATGAGTCAACATGTTGAGTCATCCAATAGTTTACGTGTCCACGTCAACAAGTAATTCAACGTGGCTAGTCTACTGAAAAAAGTATAAAAATGGATGTTTAAAGTAAGAACAGAGAGTATTATCGAACTAGAAATCATGGCATTTAACTATACAACTAGTGTTGAATTTGATTATCTATTTAAAATATTAATTATTGGTGATAGTGGAGTTGGGTATGTAATTTCTTTTCATTTTCTTTCTATACATGAATGCTTCTATTCTTTAGAAAAACTACAATTTTACAACGATTTGCGCAAGATTATTTTTCAACAGAATATGTCGCAACTATAGGTGTTGGTAAGTATTTTGTTTATGATCTAATTATTTATCTATTTGTTTTTTCTTTATCGCAATAGATTTTCAAATTCGAACATTAGACATCGATTCTAAACGTTGTAAATTACAAGTATGGGATACAGCTGGTCAAGATCGTTTTAAATGTGTTGTATCTTCATTTTATCGTAATGCAAATGGTGTTATTATCTGTTTTGATTTAACTGATTTAGAAAGTTTCCGTAATGTTAATAATTGGTTTGAAGAAGTTAAACGATATTGTCCTGAACAAACACCTATATTTCTTATTGGTACAAAATCTGATTTAAAAACACGACGTATGGTTTCAGATGACATGATTAAAAATTATACAGAAAAAAATCGTTTATCATATCTTGAAACAAGCTCAAAAACAAATGAAAATGTTGAAAAATGTTTTGTTGATTTTACACAAAATTTAGTAGCTCATACGAATGAAATGGAAATGGTTTATAAAAAAGATCGAAAACCAGAACGAGAAATTGATTTGAATAGTAGACGAAAGACAGTTAAACATTCAGGTGATTCTGGATGTATGGGTGGAAATAAATGCACAATTTAATTATTGAAAATTTTGTTTCATTCTTTTTTTTTTAATGTAAATATTGACATAATTCATAAAGTTTGTGATTAAAAGAATAACTTCACAAAAACAAATTCATTTGTTAATAGATATTTATTGCTACAAGATATATTACGTAGAATTCTATCATAAGTATAGTGAAGAATTTCAATTCACAAGAGGATGCAGGTCTTTCCTTTACTCACAGTAGTAGTATTCTTTAGGAAAACAGAAATTTTATACAACGATATACTTAAGATTATTTCTTAACGGAATATAAATCGATCTATTTTCGTTGGTTAGGTTGAAATTTTTTCGAAGTCAATACGAAACGTTGTTAATGATAAATATAGAATGACCACGCAATTACTTTTATAATTATTCTCTACTCTTATTGTAACGTGGTGTCAATAATTTTAGACATCCCTTGGAAGTCACATGAATAGATACAAAAAAGAAGAAGACATTCGACAATATCACTATTAAATAAAGTATATCGAGGTACCAGTGAAAAGGATGATCTAAAATTAATCATGTATTTTATTCATAGTTTTTATATAAAAAATGTTTTTGTAATGTTAATAATTAGCTTGAGGAAATTAAATGTTATTGTCTTGTTGTCTTGAACGAATACTTATGTTTCTTATTGATACAAAATCTAATTTAAAAAGAAGACGTATAATTTCATATGAAATAAGTTCAAAAACAAATGAAAATGTTGAAAAAATATTTTATTGATTTTTTTCATGAATGTTAGTGACCTGCATATCAAACAAATAGAAATGATTCGTAAAAATAATCTAATATGACAAATCATCATTAGTTTCAATAACACAAAACCAACACTCATCAATCCATTCAATAGTATATGGAGATACATTAATTTCTTGGCCATAATTTCAAATATGATATTTTCTAGTATTGAGAACTTATTGTCCTGCCCATTGTTTATAATAGTTTTGATTGCTCTATTTTTAGAACTGTAAGTTTCCATTAATAGTGCATACTACTCATGAACAATTTTGACTATTGTTTGATTTCTTCAAATATAGAAAAAAAGCTTATAGAATTGATTGAGTTTTGTCTTAAAAATGATAATTTTCTACCAATACCAAAACTCTTGTTTTAGATTTGATGAAATCTAACAATCGTTTCTGATACAGCAAATCAAAACTGTCATAAATACTGGGTTGTCAACAGAGCTGGGCACAAGATAGGACAGAAAGCGTTCGCCTGTGCTCACCTCTGTTTATGTACTTTTTTCTTTATATCATTTTTGTTATCAAATACTTTTTCATTGTTTTATTTATTTTTAACCAATAGTATTCACTATATGTTAAGATAATCATGATAAAACCTCACAAGCTCACATTTTTCTATTTCCTGTAATGAACGTGTCATTAAAATAATAAATCCAGATGTTTCTATATTTTCTTGTATTTATAATATTAGTCATTATTGAAAACTTTAGTTGTTGTATTTGAAAATGATATGAAATAAATTAGCTATATAAGATAACTAATAAGTACTTTGATGACCGAAAGTCGAAATAGGCACTTTCATTGTCTTGTGCCCAACTCCAGTTCTCAAGTGAATATAAACTTTTTCAATAGTTGATTGACAACAGCATTGCACCAAAGAATAATTCGATTTCTAAAAACTATTTTTGTTTTTTGTATTTGAAAATGCAAATTATTTTATTAAAGAATAAAATTTTTAGTTTCGAATAAACATCACAATATGAACAAAAATCTTATTCATAACTTTTATGAATTCACATTCTTAAATACACTACAACACAAATCAAATTTTTAATATAATTTGTACAAATATTACAAAAGCAAAAATACAACAAATCAAATTTACTCTGATCTTTATGTCACACGTTTTTGTTTTTTGTTATTTACTTATACACACTATATGAAATATACAAAAAGCTCTATAATACAAACTATAAACAATATACCACAAATAGATACTGGACTGTTTCAAAAGACGAAAAATAAATGAAAATTACAATAGAAAACATATAAAATTAAGTATGTTACAAGTAATGAATAGAAATTTTTTTTTTTTTGTTTTTTACAATTCACTATAATATAAATTCGTATCACAAAAATAATGTTTTGATGTCATAAGAAATAGAAAGAAAAAAAAATAATACAAATATATATATATATATAAAAGAATTTAAACATAGAATTTTGTTGATAAATTATTCGATGATGATATTGAAAAATTATCATTATCATCATCATCATGAAATTTTAAATATGGTATTGAAAACCATTTCCATTGTTCATTAGGCCAAAAATATAAATGAAGATTTGCTTGAGGATTTTGATGTTTTACGGTTAAATAACAACAAATAACAATACCTTCATTACTACTAAATAAAACTAATACATGCCATAGAGCATGTAAATAAGGAAATGATATTGATAACCAATATGAACAAAACATTCGATCACATATCCATACTATAAATGCAGTAATCCATATAATAAAACAATGAACACCAAGAGTTTTTACACGTGAATTATCACATCTAAAAACAAAAACAACACATAAAATGTAAAATATTGAAATTTTTTACCGTAAAATATGACGAATGATAAAGCCTGTGGAAGGTAAACCAAGCATCATTAGAGCAAAAGCATTTGCATATGGATGAACAATTGACAAACAAGTAATAACCAAAGCAAAAATAATACAAGCGTAAACAAATCGATGTCTAAATAAAACAAAATAAATGAAATCAACTAATAAGTTACATTCAATTTTGATTCATAAAGAGGAATTTTCTTCTGAATGAAAAAACCTAAACCAAATTTACTCCTATGGGTCTTTTGAGTCGAGTTATGATCGTTATACTGAACCTTCGATCTGAAATAAATATTTATTTAATGCATTTCAGCTGAAACTTTCAAGATATTCTAATGATCATTAGACCTATCTCTGAGCATAAACTTCAGATCGAAATTTTGTTATGTGATTTTTCAGTAAATACCTAAAAATCAATCGAAAATTCAGTACAATGACCATAACTTGGCTCGGAAGGATCGTAGAGATGAACAGTTTTAAGATTTTTCTAATCTTACCGAGACTTTCTGATGATCTCATAGAGCTGGAATACCTCTCTTAGTCACTCTCAATATCAGAATGTCTGCATCATATAAATGATCGATTATCCTATGTTCACCACTCTTTATGTTGATATATTGAAAAAGATATTATTAATTGCAATCAGAGATGCCCATCACGGCTGAAAACTTGCCACTGCTGCGTCCCACCTAAAACTAGCTGTACCATGCCGCGATGAACTATAGAAAAAGCTGCTGCTGCCACGGTGTTTGTTAGAAAAATACTTTGAATTTCACGGTTGAGACTGCCTTGGATTAGAACTATTGTCACTAACCGATGAAATTTGTTGAATCTAAGAGTGTTGGATCTGTGAATACTGACATTTTGTTCAAATTCAGGCGTGTTTGCGTCGTCCTCGAGAAAAAAGCTGCCATCACCGTGCCGTTGCCGCAATGATGTTGTTAAAATAACTCCTCCAATGCCACCTTCATGGACATCTCTAATTGCAACAGTATACTCGAAATAACTACAACAAACTACTGTATACTTAGTTAACATGATAAAAAAAAAAGAAAAACAAAATTGAAAAGAATTTGAGAAAAAGAAAGAAAAATCATAAATACCGTTGAACACGAAATGAGTGTGGTAAATAAGATTCGGGTAAAAAGAGCGCATAACCAATCGTAAGTACCCAAAGAATTGATATTTCATCAATTAATTGTCCAACCTAAACAATTATCAAATTTGATTTCCTTTCTTTTTTTTTTATAACTTATTCTCAACATACAAGACTAAGTGTAGCATGAAAATAAACAGAACCAAAACCAATGATAATCAATAAAATCCAAAGAATTGCTATTCCATTTGCTACTCGTTTTGAATATGATCGAAAAAGAGAAATCATTAACGGTGGCACCAAAAAGAAGAAAATATTGGAAACCTTAAAAACATTTTTCAAAAAAATATTTAAATTAATATGCCTAAAACTACAGTCTTGACAAATTTTCTATCAAAAAAAAAATATATATATATACAGCCAATTGGTTATAAATAGCAAACATGAGGGGGAAAAAATATAAATGAGCATGCATTAATACATATAAACTATAGCAATCCCGAAACAGCGAAATTAAATAAATTACCTTTCATCCATCTATTTAGTATGTTAGCCAGCAATACAAATATAGTTAAGTAACCGATTCAGCTGTTATTGTAGCCTGATTTAATTGTGCATAACAAAAAGGTGAGGAGAATAGGAAACTTTGGTTTTTTATCTTAATACTTACTGTATTCCAAAATTCAGCAATATGTTCACTAACGACATAATTTGGTTCACACCAATCGACTTTACTTGAACCAAGTCGAAATGGATTTTCATTCATATTATTTAAATTAACTTTAGATATACTTGTTTGTAAGATATATTTAAATCTAGAAATATAGATTTATTTATATTCATGTAAACAATCTTAGTTATTATGAAAAACAAAAAAATACATATACATTTCTATATTCAATCTAGATGTTGATCTGTTATGATTGATTTGAACATTATGAAATCTCATAAATATCAACATTCACATATTCTTTATCGAGATCATTATGAACAGATTAGTTCGATTATAGTAATAATATAGAAAAAAAGAAGTACATCGATTTTTTTTTCACTAGTTGTAGATTACAAAACTATTTAGAATGTAATAACTGACATGATGACGTTAAAATGTGGATTAAATATATCAAGCATGAGTATTAACACTACATTTAGGAGGTGATAAAGTGTAGATGTAAGCAAAATAAATATACAAGTTGGCTCAAATGACATGTGTGTTTATAAAAATGTCATAAGGATAAAAGTTCAAAAGTACGTTAAACACTCCGAGATACTGTATAGGTCATTTCTTGAATGAAATTTTCTCTACTTTAAAATGACTTACATCAATATATTATAAACATAATATTTACGAAGATAATTAAAAAAGAATCTCGAATTTATATACAAGTGAATTAAAAATATAATATAAATATGTTTGTAAAATATCCCATTTATTATTTTTTTGTTGTTGTTGTTGATGATATTCACATAAAAAGAAAAAAAAAACAAAACAAAAACAATTACACCAATATAATCTATATATTTGTGTATTGTGATTATTTGTTAATAAAATGGGATTGGTGTTTTTTATTTTTTCATAATTTTCTTATTTATTTTTTCTTTCTTTCTTTCGTTCCTTAAATATTCATTGGTTTTATTGTAAACCACCTCGTCGAGTATATCCACCTTGTTGTCGATCATGACCACTACGTTGATTTCCACCTGGTTGATTTTGTTGATCACTTGCTTCTTGTACGCCAACATTAGGTAATGATTTAAAATCAAATGCATTTAACATTTCCTTTGTATCTTGATCAATAGCAATCATTTGTTGTGGTTCAAGTGCTGATATTTCGGGTACATAATTATCACGTCGTTCACGTTCTTCTTCTTGAAGTTTAATTGATATACCACGTACAGGTCCAGCTTGAATACGTTTCATTAAATGTGTTATAAAACCAGCTATTTGATTACGAAGACGTTTTGTTGGTATAATAGCTATTTCTTCTACAACACGTTTATTTGTATGAAAATCAAGTGTTAATTTTGTATAATATTTTTCAATTATTTGACGTGATGCTTTTTTAACTGTTTTCGTACGAACACGACCCATTTTGTTTTTGTGATGTTAATTGATAGAGAAATTAACGACGAGATAATCTAAAAATAAAAGCGAGAGTATAAGACGCTGTTATATTCAAAAAAAAAAAAAAAAATTTTTGTTTATATTTGAGATCATTCAGGTTTTTTTACAACTACTTTTATTTTCGGTTGTCGTTCATTAGGTTTAGCAGCATAATCGGATTCAGTATGAAATCGACAATGTTGACAATTATCAAATTCATTAGCTTCTGTTGTTTGATCATCATTTAATTGTGCATCATGTGGTTTTGTATATACACAACAACATTTTGATTTCTTTTTATTTAAATGTTCATTATCAATTGTTTCTTCTGTCCAACGAACACGAGGAGTTGTTTCATTTGAAGGATTTAATTCAAGTACAAGTGATGGAGGAGGATTTGTTCGTGTTACTTGACGTGTTTGAGTTTTTATAACTGTTGATGTTGAAGTTGCCATTTAAAAAAAAAAAGTTTATCTAAAAATATAGAAAACAAAGATACTTAGAAATTCATAATAGTTGAGCAATTTTTTTTTTCTCTTAATCTAATTATAAAGATCTTAGCTTTCTTCAATCATTCGACATTATTTTTTAAATCAAATAGTTATACCAAAGAAACAAAATTCTATATATATATATATATAAATCTATTTGCAAAAGAAACATACAATTGATTATGTTTACTATTTCAAATAACATCATCGGACACGAAACAAAGCAAAAAAAAAACACATATACATATCTGACATGAAAATCATAATTGATTATTGCAAACAAATCACACATACCAATCATAATAAGTTTCATTAAGTATTTTTCCATGACCAAGTGTTTGATATTTAATTGAACGTATACCATATTCATTTCCATTATTTGTTTGTTCAATATCAGCTAATATTGTTGTTGTTTGTCTTGTTGGACTTAAACGATCATATTGTAATTGTACACGTTGTTTCCAATGACTATAATCCATTGGACAAAGATTAGCAAGACCATTATAAATAATTAAACGATTATTTTGTCGACCAAATAAACCATTTTTATATTCAAGTTGAAATAAACCAGGACAATGATCACATAATAATCTTAATATTCTATCAAGCATACGTATTGTCCATGCATAACCATCATCAGCTAATTTTCGACATGATATATGACATTGTATTGTAAAATCATCAACATTCCATGGTATATATAAATAATAATGTTCATTAGATGTTTCTAATGAAAATTCTAATGCATATTGAGAATCATCATTTTGTATATGAAAAATTATAGAATTTGGTATCCAATAATGACGAAGAGCAATAAGACGTACTTGTTCAAATGCACGATAAGTTAATAGATGATTATGAGATTTATTTAAGAGACTAAAACTCATATCTTCAATATCAGACATCTGAAATTAGAAAAAAAACAATGATTTAAATAATTATCTTTACCGATGAAAAGGAAAACAAAACAATAAATATAGACGTTCTTTTAGTATTTCTATTTTTCGTTAACATGTTAGTTGCAATGCGCTAATATGTTCAAATCCATTGTATCCATAATTTTCTGATCATTAAAACAAAAATGAAAAAAGGAAAACTTTTCTTGGAAAAAGTCCAATTATCTATTTTCATATAGAGAACGAAAAAAAAAAGCCAGAACACAAATAGATCAATCGCGTATTATAATAAAACACAAGAACAAATAAATGGCATGCATCTTCACAACAAATATACAAAAAAAAAAAATTTTTTTTTCTCTTTCTTTGATATTTTAATCTTTGACTAGAACAAAAGAAAGAACTAATAAATATATATATATCTCACTAATGATCTTTTGTTGTTAAACGATCAATTAATTCTTGTAATGGTGCTAATTCTTTTTTTTCAACTAATGAAAATTCTTGTATAAAATAAACAAAATGTTTAAATGATGTATTTAAATGTGCTTCTTCTTTAAGCATAACAACTTCTTTAAAATGTTGATGATATATATGTGCATAAACACGAAATAAACGTTTTAATATTGTTTTAGATATTAAAAGAAAATTTTTTGGAAATGGTACACCTATTTTTGATGGAAATATTAATTCATCATCAAGTTGATCTTGTACCCATGACATTAAATAATCAATGTAACGTGGTGCTGAACATTTTATAGGTTTTTTTATTGTTTGACCATCAGCCCAATGATATTCATATTTTGGTCCAGCTGTCATTAAAACACATGTTGTTTCTGTGCAAAATTCAGTTATTGTACCATAAAGCATATTTATTTGATTAAAAAAATCAACAACTAAAAAATGAAATAAAAAGTGAAATTAAACTAAAGAAAATCTCCTCCCAAGTAGTGAATCATTTTTTCTTTAGAAGAAAAGTACACGAGTGCATGCAGTTCACTGTACTTATCTCTATATCATAATTATCAATCCTTGTTTTGTTTTTTTACTCACAGGTGGATCGAAAGTTTTCCGACAAAATGTTTGCTCATTTGAAAGTATTTTCCGACGAGTCGAAATCCTATTTCGTTAGGCAAGATGCCTTAATTTTCGTGTTTCCTACATCTTCATCTTTGAGAAATCGACTTTTTAACCAAAAGATATTTTATACGAGAAAAGGAGTTTCTGACAAAATACGTATAATTTCACTTCTGTAAAATCAATTCAATATCACATTTTGTAAAGTGTCCGATAAAGTTTAGCATCTTCATAAAAATCTGTTTATACGTCGTCCAAAGTAATTTTTAAGACCTTTCAAAGATTTCGTTACTACTCTCGAACAAAAACAGATACAAAATTTCTAAGCTCATATTCAGAAAGACCACAAAGTTCTGTTCCTAATCCATAGGTTTTAACTGATCTAAAAATACTTTCAAATGGACCAAAAATATTTTTTTTATAAACATAAAGAGGAAACCTCGCCTAGCTTGAAAATCGCTTTTATGTTCAGACTCTATGCATAAGGAAGACATTCTCTATATAATTATCGTCGTTTTATTGAAATTTCCCCTACAAGTAGGCAAAATTTCAGTAAAATAGCTATAGCCGAGGAGTCCTCATTCTTTTGAAGCTTTTAATACTTCATTAGAATCTACCTAATGCACAGAATTCGAACTCAAAAATGATTGTCAAGTTGAAATAGTTCCTTCGTAAGATGTATTGTAAAACAGGGAAAGACTAAATATGATTTTTTTACAAAATGGTGAAATGAATTTTATATAATGAATGATCGGAAAATATTTAGACAAAATGTTTGTTCATTTTAGTCTGCTCGAAAGTATTTCAGTATAGATCGCGAGCAGAATTTGAATATGGACTTAAAAATATTATATCTATTTTTTGTTCGAGAGAGTTTTTGAAAAGCCTATTTCTAATAGTAAGTCAACAGATTTTTGTTTACACGAAAAAGTTTCTTTTCGAATGTACTAAAAATTATTGAAGTCGATCGTTTTGTAAAGCGAATACTTCTCTATAAAATGTGATATTGAACTCAGCTGTAACATTTACTTAAGTATTCTTTTTAAGAATTTATTTCAACGTAAAACGGTTGTTGATTTTTCAAAAATGAGTATTTAGAAAAAATGAAAATTGTTTACAAAGCTGATATATATACCAATAAAGATCCTAAATTTTAGTGAACTGCATACAATCATGTATTTTTGAGAAAAGAGATTCACTACTTGAAAGATTTCATTGATGAGATTTATTTACTATTAACAGCAATCCATTCATTAAGATCTTCTCCTTCGGGTAATTGTACAGCTAAACGTAAATTTCCACTTCCTAAAGTATTTTGTGCATGTTTCATTAAATCATGTTGTTTTGTACCTATAATAAAAAGAAAGAAAATAAATTTTAAGAAAATTAAATACGAGATAAATACCTTCTGGTATATTTCGATGAGGTTTAAATGTACGTTGTTGACGACTAGAAAACATAAAAAATTTATTTTTTTTTTGATATTTTTTTTCAATAATAACATACAATAAAAAATTCATTTTAGAGTCTCCTCATGGGAGATTGAAATATAAAAATATCATTTCATTACATTGATTCAATCGATGAAAATGTTTTAGATATAAATAAAAACAAATTCTTGTTTTAATCATGCCATCTATTTATTCATTTTTTTATCCTTATTTTACCATTAATGTTTATTTTATCTGTCCTCTCTATTTTTGCTATTTTTTTTAAACAATTAGTGACATCTATTTATGAAAAATATAGATGATGGTTGTATCTAAGCAATCAAAAATGGCTTATAAATCATCGTGATGTATTAATCTTAACCAATAATCAAAGCCATTACTCTTCAACACATGGGTATACTTGATTCATTAATTGAATGGCTTGGTCTTCGTCGACGAGTAGTTAATGTATTAGTTGTTGGTCTTGACAATAGTGGTAAATCATCACTTTTAAATTTTTTACGTCCACGTGAAGCTCAAACTGATGATAGAACGCCAACAGTTGGTTTTAATGTTGAACATTTTTCATATAATGGACTTTCATTTTCTGCATTTGATATGAGTGGACAAAGTCGTTATAGAACATTATGGGGAAATTATTATCGTTCAACAAATGGTATTATATTTGTAATTGATAGTTCAGATAAAGGACGTATTCTTATTGCTCGTGAAGAACTTCAACAATTACTTTCACATCCAGATATATCAAAACGTAATATTCCTATTTTATTTTTTGCTAATAAAATGGATATACGTGATGCATTATCAGATGTAGGTGTATCATCTGCATTAACACTTGAAAATATTATAAATAAATCTTGGTATATATGTTCAAGTAATGCACTTACAGGAGAAGGTGTTGTTACTGGTATTGAATGGTTGAGTTCAGCAATTAAAACTTCATTCGAGCAAGGAAAAAACTAAATAATCTAGATTTATTTTCTGTAGTTATAATAATTATGTGCAATTTTATATCTCAAATTTTATGTTTTGAGAAATATAAAATGGCGCTTTTATTTTTGATAATATAATGAGAAAAAATTTGTTCTACAAATGTTTGGTGTTGTAATTAATTATTTCGTAAATGAAAAAACAAATATAAACAACGGCTTTAAAACTTCGATATGAATTCAATGGATAATTATATTGATTCAATTATTAATGAAGTACAGTAACGGTCAATTGAATGTCTCTCTTTTGTTTTTGTTTTTTTGTTATTGTGTCTTGTTTTGTTTTCGTTTTTAAACATATAATATTATATGACAAGAAAGTGCGAAATACACTGCATTTTTGTGTTCTATTCTTCTTGAACAACAACAAATATAGTTCAGAGTTTAATACCTGTATGAGAGAAAAAAAAAAGAGTAATGCTATTTATACAACGTATGTTTTCATTTGAATCATAATAAAGAAAATCTATAGGCATATCATAATGATCAATCGCCATATACATAAATTTTATACAGAAGTTTATGATATGTTCGACTAATTTCTTTATTTCAAAGTAAATGAAACATTTGCAATTATAGTCACTAGAAATCTATTATTGTTTATACGTATGCACTTATGAATAAGATCTAAATATTGATAAATAAATAAATTAGAAAAAGGAAAAGATCTAATACGACATTCATTTGTGCATATCAACATAGATGACAATTAAGATATTTTCCAACTATTCATAGACAAAAATAATCTTCATATTATTTTATTATTTCGATTATATTCTTAAATGGAGCCCTACATAAATATAAGCTGTGTACTAATACGCTTTTTGTTATGATACAGTTATTATGTTTTATATTTTATTCCTTTTTCAAGGAGAATGTGTATTCTAAGGTGCAGCATATTTCGTTGTTTCTTATTACGCATAATGTTTTCAAGTAAACAAAATATGTGCAAAAAAAACAGGGAAAGGGGGGGAGGCAATTCAACTGGCCCTCACTATCATCGACGATAAAGAACTGTTCTTGTTTTTGCATATGAAGGGCAAGTCACGAAAAGCAAATTGTAAAATCTACATGCTTCAACGAAGGAAAAAGAAGTATTTTTAGTAACCCATGAAATTTTTATAAAGAACGGAATTGCAATTTCTATGGTTGCTTTTCATTGATGCAAATATTTGTTTAATGTCAACTACGCAGTAGCCATGTGTTTTCTTCCTCTGTTTTTCTCTTCCTTGCATCAGATAATGGTAAAACAAGGTGGTGGTTACATTCTGATGGTGCAATACATTTCACGAGTATAAATATATTGCATTTTGCTTTTATTTTTCCATCTCATCTTCAACGGAGGAAAAACGTGCTTCATTGCGTTCGTCCTCTCGAGATCGACTACCGCTTACTTCGATAATTAAACTAATGGTATCAGAAGTAATTCGATAACAATACGCGGTGTCGCCAATGACTTGATGATCTTTTAAGATTCATCTTGGTTCGTTGGAGGTGACACCGCTTCTTTATTCTTCTTTTTTTTCCGGATTGACAGGCCCACTTCAGTGCCATTCTATCTCCAAATAGCGGCTACGCAATCGACTCTTCTAGAGACGTTCGACTCTTTTAGAGACGCTCGACACATTTATGTGTCTGTTGTAGTGGAGATAAAATTGTTGTTATTGAAGTGGTTACCTGCCAGTCCACTGTTGTGATTT